>JAKCPI010003865.1:0-92899 GCA_023213315.1 Euborellia annulipes | reverse complement strand
CTGGTGTGATGCCGCACAGCACACAGCTTTCTCTTACCTTCGGTAATCGAAAGTTGTGTGCTGTGCTTCTCACACCAGATTTTTTGTGTCGACATGTATTTAGTTTCCGACAGTAGGGTACAAATGAATTCAAGATGTAAAATTTATAAGTATGGGAAAATATTTATATTTTGATACCATGGCAACCATTTCTCCTATCTTTTCTATGGAGTACAAGAGTAAAGTGGTCTTCAGAAGATTTCAATCACAATGAGAATATACATTTTATAGAGAATCTAAAAAATAATTGATATATGAATTTTAAAAAAATCGTTGGAGCAAATTTTGAGAAAATCGAAAAAACTGAAAAAGTGTATCGGTAAAGTACTAGTACTTTTTGGTCGATTTTGTTCAAAAGCTTCGTGTCACGTCCCATGGGGGTGCCTAACTTAAATATAAAATTTCAACCTCCTAGCTCTTTTCGTTCTTGAGATATTTTGTTCACAGACACACACACAGACACACACACACGCACCCACCACACACACAGACAGACCATGTCGCGAAAACCACTTTTTTGGATTCAGGGGACCTCAAAACGTGAAGATCCATCAAAATCTCGACATCGAATTTTTGACATGAATCCAATACTTTCTCTCTATATATATTAACATATATATAGAGGTACGAGAAAGTAAAAAAAAGAATTTTTTTATTTTATTTATTTCAAAGCAAAAAATCTAGTATGATTGGTCGCACAGCAAACAACTTTCAATTACCGAAAGTTGTGTTTTGTGCTGTCACACTGGGCTTTTATTTTCCGGCAGTATATTATTATTAGGGCTCGGATTTATAGGCACTGAAAATCTTTAAAATAGGCAGGCAACTAAGCACTAAAATTATTAAAATAGGCACTTAAAAGGCATTATTTAAGAAATATAAAAAAATTTAAAAAATTGATGTCTTATTTTTGATAATCTGGTGTGACTGGTCGCACAGCACACAATTTTTTCTTAATTTCGGTAATTTAAAGGCGCATTCTTTACTTGTTTGCCAGAATATAAATACAAATCAAATTTTTAAGTACTAATTTTACTTAACAAGACATGTGAGTGTTTTTTATTGGTGAGGCCAAACATCCCATGGCCCCGGGAATCGAACCCAGGATCCGGAGCACGCCTATGCCCCGGAAAGGCGGAGATCCTGGGTTCGATTCCGGGGCCATGGGATGTTTGGCCTCACTAATAAAAAAACACTCACATGTCTTGTTAAATATATCTATGACTAGTTAGAGTCCGAATCGAGGTATTTTGAATACTATTATCTTATTCAAATATACCTATAGATCTCGAAAAATATTTAGCTACTAATTTTACATTAAAAATAATTTTTTTTTTTAAATCTTGGGAGTGGGGGGTAATATCTCTTTACTCCCCGCCCCTTTGAAATATTTTGATAATTCAAAAAAATTTAAATTTAGGCTATTGTTTAAATTAGGGACTGTATCGCTGAAAACAAATTTGTTAACTTAATTTTAAGACGATGGGGATTAGGAAAATATAGCCTTTCTCTTTATAACAAATATATTTGTATTTAGAATTACTTACAGAACACAGAGATTACATTATTAATTATCAACAATATACACATACAATATACAATCACACATGCAAACAAGATGGTACCACCTTTCACAATGACACGCGCACACCGATCACCTGGCCTCTCCGCTACCCTCCATCCCAGCTCCTCTCGACTCCTCAATTCCCCTAAATTCAACTAATATTTAACAGCTATATATAGCTCGTAAAAAATTGAAATTGGCTATTTGAACTTAAAATAGGCACTAAAAAAGGCATTTATAGATGAAATAGGCCTCAAAACCCAGAATCGGCCAAAAGAGGCATTATAGGCACTAACAAATGCCTCTTCTTTTATTCAGAATTTCAGGAAACGTATACATATCATATTGGCCTAAATTTTAAGCCATAAATTAAAAAAAAGGCAAATAGGGCGAAATCCGAGCCCTAATTATAAGTGATCTGATAATGCCGGCTGTTAGACAAGCGTGCCATCTTTTGCAAGAGTGCTGAACTATTTGACTGTTAATTTTTAAATAATTACCAAATTTATTTTTACTTGTCATAACTTTATTTAAAAAAACAAAAGCTTTCTATTAAGTAAATATGCACCTTAGAATTTAATTAATTTAAAAACCTCAGTATTTTGGGTTCAAAGATCTTAATGAGGCTCTGAAGAGGGAAGAGAACCCTTTTATTTAAAGAATAAATTTTCTTAATTTTGATTATCCTAAGGGGTTCAAAATAATAATAAAAAAAAGGAAATTTCTATGTATGAATAGAGATTCCAACAAGACAATTATGTTGTAAGATTCATGATAGCGTCTTCTCTTAAATTACGCAGGTTGTTCTGACAATCGGCTATAATTATTATAGGCAATTTAAGTTTTACAACATTTCTACCCTCTGTTGGCGCGAAATATTTACTCCAAGGGTTCGAAGGGCTCCAAGCGGAAGAGAGAGGGAACCTGGCCATGTGCAGTTATCAAGGAAATGAAAATCTTTAGGTTGAGGGTCCTGGGTTCACGCCCCCCCCCCCAAACAAAGAGCCATTAAAAAGAAACCATTTTGAGAGAGAGAGAGCGGGAACAATTTATTTTATTAAATTAATTAAAATTATTATTTAATACACAGATGGCTATGGGTGACGCTACGGGAAAATAAATAATTTGTAATCAAATAAAAAGGTAACTTTATATTTTTTTATATATCGGGTGTGACTTAATAGAAGACGATTTTCAATTACCATGTCAAATCATCTAGCCATGTAACCAAACTATCTCAGATTTGGATGAAATTTTGTTGTACTATCCTTAGTAAGAATCCAAAATTACAATAATTTTTGAGAAAAAAATTGAAAAAAAATGAGCTTGGCAAGCCTTTCCGAGACCTGCTAGTGCAAGTGATATTTTTACTTTCTCGTATAGAGAAAGTTATGTAATCGTAAAAAAATTCGACTTCGAGATTTTGATGTTTCTCCACGTTTTAGACCTCCCTGAGTTCAAAAAACCATTTTTGGCATTATGTCTCTGTGTGTGTGTGTGTGTGTGTGTGTGTGTGTGTGTGTGTGTGTAAACACGATTGCTTAAAACCAAAGCAGCTAGATCGATGAAATTTGGTATATGCCTTCACACTAAAATTGTAGATTTCTATCAACTTTTGGAGTAAATACGTCACTTGATTTTTTATCAAATTAATAAAAATTTTCTTCATTTCTTCTTTGATTATTTCCAAAAAACTATTCAGTTTTCGAAAAAATGTCAAAGAATAAAAAACTTTTTAAAATAGAGTATTTTATTATAATATAACAAAAAAATTGAAAATTTCAAAATTTTTGAAAAACCTTTTAAGTAAAGTACTACTTCCAAGTGACGTATTTACTCCAAAAGTTGATAGAAATCTACAATTTTAGTGTAAGGAGCAATATACCAAATTTCATCGATCTAGCTGCTTTAGTTTTTAAGCAATCGTGTTCACACACACACCCAGACGTAATTCCAAAAGAATATACGAGAAAGTCCCGGGAAGTCAATCCCCTATATTTTTAGAAAATAAATTCATAACTCCATTTGTTTTCAAAATATCAAGCTGAAATTTGCACTCGAAATATTCAGAAAGAGATGCAGATTTCAAAAAAAAAAAAAAATCAATCATTAATTTTTATATTAACCCCCCCCCCCCCCCCCCCCCCAAAAAAAAAAACTACCCAAAATCAGTTTTATTTCTCTTACCTCTATATATATGTTAATATATAGAGAGAGAGAAAGTGTTGGATTCATGTCAAAAATTCGATGTCGAGATTTTTTGATGGATCTTCAATGTTTTGAGGTCCCCTGAATCCAAAAAAGTGGTTTTCGCGACATGGTCTGTCTGTCTTGACCTGTGAACAAAATATCTCAAGAACGAAAAAGAGTTAGGAGGTTGAAATTTTATATTTAAGTTAGGCACCCCCATGGGACGTGACACGAAGTCTTTAGAACAAAAAATCAAACCAAAAGAGTACTCACACTTTACTGATGCAATATAACTTTCCAATTTTCTCTAAATTTGCTCCAACAATTTTTTCTTCTTAAATTCAAAAAATCAATTATTTTTTAGATTCTCTTTAAAATGTATATTCTCATTTTGCAATTGAAATCTTCTGAAGACCACTTTACTCTTGTACTCCATAGGAAAGATAGAAGAAAAGGTTGCCATGGTAACAAAATATAAATATTTTCCCATACTTATAAATTTTAAGCATCTTGAAAATCGAATGTACCGTACTATCAGGGACTAAATATATAGTCGAGTACACAAAAATCTGTAGAGACAAAGCACAGTACACAACTTTCGATTACTGAAGGTAAGAGAAAGCTGTAAAGCCGTGCGCCAGTCACACCAGATTTTTTACTATATCGATGATTTGCTATCTGTCTGATAAGTTTGCTAGTTGACTAGAACTGACCGGTCCTACCAGACAAGGAATTAACAAAATTCCGGTAAAATTAAAAGGAAAAAAATATCAATATCTTAGTTTTTTTTTCTACTAATTCAATTTCAAGATTTTTTTTTTCTCTCCCCATTAAAAAAAAAAAAAAATCCTTCCCCCTCCGCTCCATCTGCATAATATATTAAAATCCGACTGAGTGAGAGGCCCCGCAGAACCAATGAATGGCAAAAGTGGTATAGATATAGCATCCCTCTCTTTCTCTTTAGAAAAGATATTCATGAAAATGTAATCCTTTAGAGAAAGAGAGAGAGGACCCTGCTTGCAGCATTATTTTAGCCCGCATTTGATCAAACTGAAATTTGTGTTTGAATTCATTTTAAATTCAAATAGCGAAAAGCTTAAACAGGTTTACGGCCCATATTTATTATAGCATCTTCTTCGTTTTTCATTTTATATTTGATACGATTTAACCCCCTCTCCTATCTTAACTGTTGTATAAAAAAAAAAAAAAATTTTTAACATAAAATCAAGAGAGAAAAAAATAATAATTTTTTTTTTTTTATACAAAAATCTATGCAAGTATACGTGATTTGATTTTCTAAATAAAGAAATTGAGCTAAGAGGTTGAAATTTTATATTTAAGTTAGACACCTCCCCGGAGCGTGAAAATAAGCTTTTAATCAAAATCCGGCCAAAAAGTACTAGTACTTTCTTTACTG
This sequence comes from Euborellia annulipes, assembly GCA_023213315.1. NCBI lineage: Eukaryota > Metazoa > Arthropoda > Insecta > Dermaptera > Anisolabididae > Euborellia > Euborellia annulipes. The sequence continues at coordinate 87,689 of JAKCPI010003865.1, read as the reverse complement.
ATGAACTTTTTCAGTTTTTTTTTTTTTCGATTTTCTTAAAATTTGCTTCAACGATTTTGATTAAAATTTAAAAAAATCAATTATTTATTAGATGCTCTTTAAAATGTATATTCTCATTTTGCCATTGAAATCTTCTGAAGACCACTTTGCTCTTGTACTTCATAGGAAAGATAGAGTTGCCATGGTAATAAAATATAAATATTTTCTCATACTTTTTTTTTTTTTTTTAAAAACTCCCCTCTTTCTCCTTCACACCCACCCCCCCCCCACACCCTCTTCGTCTTTTCAGCCGCGCAGGCCATATAAGTCTTTTTAAAATGATAAATAATAATATATATTTTATTGGGGAGCGGGCTTCTTTTTAAACCTTTTGGGTACCCATGTGGAAAAAAAAAAATAAAAAAACTGCGGGGGGCCCGCCCCCGGCGTTTGGGATATAAGGTAAGCGCGCAAAAACCTCTACCCCAAGCCCCGAGGGCTTTCCCATACTTATAAATGTTACATCTTGAGTTCTAATATATTGGCGGAACTAAATATATTTCGACACAAAAAATCTGATGTGACAAGCACAGAACACACCACATTCAAAACATTCGGTTAGCCCCGCAACCTCCGCATAGTAAAAAAATATAGATTCTTGTAGACTTCCTCTGTAACTGGTGCCTCCTACATATAGGCCTACTTTGTATTGCTTTATTGCATAACATATTAATTTTTATCTCCTAATCCCAATGTCGTCCCAAGTTGATATCAAACTATGTTGTATATTGTAACATGAAGAAGCAAATATATTTTTTTTCATCAACTTTGAAGGTGGGGTGTTTCGAGATATTCAAGGTTAAAGGTCAAGATCACTGATCTTTATTATGTACATCATTTGAAAGCTTGTTTCTCGATCTTTCCAAAAATACTTGTTTCTTCATTAGAACAGGAGTTAGAGCAGTTTTTGTGAAATTTTCCGTTCTTTTTTGGGCAGCCATTACTTTTGTTATACAATTCTATAATTTGGCTTTTTTCATTCTCTCATCTTGTTCAATGAACACACCAAATTTTATTTAAATCGGAGAGGGTCGGGTTGAATGAAAATTGTACTTTACTGTGTTGCTTTGCAATGGAATTACTCCGTTGCAAGTGATACGAACAAATTTTATTATGTTGCCCAGGGGACGTCCACATTATTTAGCAATCTCAATCTGGGATCTCTGGAATATGGCTTACTTTTATTGCGTGCTCCAAGGACTCTAGAGCTCTCAAATTACAGAATGATCCCAACGATTATGCATTTCTTTCTATTTATATCTATATCTATATATAGAAAATGATGTTTCTCCTATTTGATGTCCTCAGCTGTTAGATGCTTCTTTAGGTTCTCATTCAGCCACGAGACGGTGCGGTAGATTAATCTGATGCTGCCTGATCTTCAATCTTCTTGTAAAATATGGACAAAAAGAGTTGATTATATTCTCCATATTGTCAACCTTCCATAGAGCCAATGTTAAATCAAAATCGTCCCGTGATTGGAACAAGCTCCCTGCGTCTATCTTCCCCAAAACCTACAATCTTCAGACTTTCACGTCTAATCTCAACAGGCATCTTCTCAGTTCCCGCAGTTGAGTTCCCCTTTTGTTTTTATTTTCTTCCTGGCTGCATGTGGTCATTATAGGTCTACGGACCTTATGCACCTCCAAAAAAAAAAAAACACACAGAGCCTACGGAAATTTTGAAACTATTGACTTTTTACTTTTTTACTTTTTAACTAACTAAATATAACTCTACACCAAAAAATCTGGTGTGATAAGCACGGTGCACAACTTGCTCTTAGGGAGCTTACAAGTATTACGTAACGCAATTTGGGGGGAGGGGGGGGGTTGAACAACGCGTTACGTAACTGGTATTTTAGCGACCTTCCGATACTTTGCGCAACATAATTGTGACTTTTAGATAAAAATGACATTTGAGGGTTACGTAAAGTCTAGGGGGGGGGGAGGGGGGGGTCAAAAATCTTCAAAAATTGCGTTACTTAATATTTGTACGCTCCCTTACCGATGGGAGAGAGAAAGTTGTGTGCTGTGCATGAATCACATCTGATTTTTTTTATTATATTTTTTTTCCCTTATGACTCCAGAAAAAGCCTCAGAGTATGACTTTAAATTTATTTTTCACTTCATTTTTCTACTTCATTTACTTTCTTTGTTTTTACTTTCTCTTACCTATGTATATATGTAATATATATAGAGAGAGAAAGTATTGGAGATTTTGATGGATCTTCACGTTTTGAGGTCCCCTGAATCCAAAAAAGTGGGTTTTCGCGACATGGTCTGTCTGTCTGTGTGTCTTTGTGTGTGTCTCTGTGTGTGACTGTGTCTGTGAACAAAATATCTCAATAACGAAAAGAGCTAGAAGGTTGAAATTTTATATTTAAGTTAGGCACCCCCATGGGACGTGACACGAAGCTTTTGAACAAAATCGGCCAAAAAGTATTAGTACTTTACTGATGTACTTTTTCAGTTTTTTTTTCAATTTTCTCAAAATTTGCTCCAACGATTTTTTTTTTAATTCATAAATCAATTATTTTTTAGATGCTCTTTAAAATGTATATTCTCATTTTGCGATTGAAATCTTCTGAAGACCACTTTACTCTTGTACTACAAAGAAGAGATAGGAGAAATGGTTGCCATGGTAACAAAATATAAATATTTTCCCATGTTTATAAATTTTACATCTTGAATTCTAATATATTGGCGGAAACTAAATATATGTCGACACGAAAAATCTGGTGTGACAAGCACAGAACACAACTTTCGAATACAGAAGGTAAGAGAAAGTTGTGTGCTGTGCGTCAGTCACACCAGATTTTTCTACTTTATTTACTTCCTTTGTTTTTTTTTTCGTATTAATAGATATATTAGAAAGGATATTGGCTTATTTTTTAACCAAAAGAGAATATCACAAAAAAAAAAAAAAATTTTAATGTGTCAAATGCACTTAGCACTTAATTGTCTTCCCTTTTTTTTCTAAATACGTTTATATACACTTTAATATAAAGTTCAATCTTGATCTAACTGGAAATAATCAAAGTGAATTTTTTTTTTTTTTTTTAATTAAAAAAGTCTCTCTCTCTCTCCTTTTTGTTCTAAAAAAAAAAGGATATCATGGAGCTAAAGTCAAAAGCAGCAGACATTGTGATACGTAAATATTGAATGCTTAATAAAAAAAAAAAAAATTATAAAAATCAATATACGTAACAACAACAAAAAAACAAAAAATACCTTTTTAGAAATTTTCTTTTATCAATCAAAAACAAAAGGAGGAAGGGATTATTATTATTATTATAAATTAACGCCGTTTTTAGATCGGGATATTTTTATATAGACAGAAAAAAAAAATCTTGTAAATTCAAGGTAATCATCAAATTATAAGCTACATTTGATCTGAAACCTTTTCAAAAAACAACTGGTGTGATGGCGCACAGCACACAACTTGCTCTTATTTTCGGTAATTGAAAGATGTGTACTGTGCTAGTTACACCAGATTTTTTGTGTCGATATATATTCAGACACACACAAGAGAGAAAGACATGTGACTAACATTAATTTTTTTTTCTTTTTTACCTGATATTATCCCCGGATACAATAGCGTAGCCATTTTACGAGAAGAGAGTTTGATTTTTTTTAAACTATTGGATAATTATCAGGTTTATATGGTTAATAATTAAAAACAATAGGTGATATGAGCTAATTGTGAAGAAAAAGCCAATTTTGAACTAAAAAGAGAAAAACCTTTGGAAATCGGTGTTATGGTGCTTACTTCATGTTCTCTTGGATTTCTCCCAGTTCAGAAAATGATTTCTTATTAGACCCAGTTTGAATGTATCCCGAAATGATTCGTGTAATATACATTACCACACTTTACCATGTGGTGTAGTAAAATATCTACAGTACAAGGCCTATCACAATAAGTAAAGTAGTAGCACTCTTTGGCGGATTTTATGGATATTCCATGCCACCAGTTCCACCAGATTTTAAACACTTGTGATTATTATTATTAACTTTTTTTTATATACTTCTAAAATATTCCAAAATATTGGCATGTCCTTGCACTTTCCAGAAGAACTAATTGATTACATTTTAGTGTAAATCGAACCCTAGTATGATTTCGCTCTTCTTCATGAGCTAATCTCTTTAAAAATGTAGCTACATTTTATGAGTATAGATCATAAAATTTTAAGAATTTCTTCCTGACGAGAGAGAGAGAGAGGGGGGAGGGGGAGGGAGGACATAAAAGAAAGAAGAATTTCAGCAAGCAAAGCGAGAGAAAAGTATAAAAATTTAATTCTTGTGATAAGAACTTTATCAATCTCTTAAATTGATTTCTTTCTCTCTCGATTTATCAAGATCTCTTCTTTTTTTTCTCTCTCTTTGGGCTAGAAAGAAGAAGAAGAAGAAGACAAACATATCGACTCTTCCATTCCTGTGTGAGTAAAATGGAATCTTTATAGGCATAATTAAACAAGAGAGTTTGTTGAAGGTGAAAAAAGAAAACAAAAGATTATCTCTCTCTCTCTTGGTGGGATAAAAAAAAAAATCTGGTGTGATGGTCGCACAGTACACAACTTTCTCTTACCTTCGGTAAATAAAAGTTGTTTTTTTTTTTTTTTTTTCTCATTCACACTCACACTCACACACACATTCACACTGTCTTTTCGGCAGCTCAGGCCATATAAGACATTTACGATATCCGTTATTTATGAATTTATATATATAGGGGTCCAGGCATTTTTATTTAAGCCATCTGGTATCCAGATGGCTTAAATAAAATCATCGGACTGCCTGGGGTCCGAACCCGCGACGTTTGGTATATGAGGTTAGCACGCTAACCTCTACACCACGCCCCGTGGGCAATAAAAGTTGTGTTCTGTGCTTAAAGTTGATTATGAAAATGGTCCTAAATCTATTAAGGCTTCTTTCAAAAAAATTTAAATTTTCTATATAATTTGGTTTTGATCTCTCTATTATTCTAACTGGGCTTTGGAATGATTACACAGGCCTGCGAAGATTTTGCGGCATGAGATATTTTAATGCAGATAAGTCAAGTCAAATCCCTTGATAACGGAAATGTTATTAGTTTTTGCGTATCACTTACAGTTTTCGCACAATTCTATTTTTAACACAAAAATGAGAGCGTGCGGTCCACCATGCGTATGCGTATAAGTTATGTTGTGTTAAAATATAGATAGATAGAATTTGTTAAAGCTTTGGCCCCTGTTCTAAAAATTTCCGTTACTGTCGGAGACAAAGGTGAAGGAAGGCGTTTTTAATGGCCCACAGATTCGCAAACTTATTAAGGATGTTACTTTTAAAAACTGCATGTCTGACATGGAACTTCAAGCTTGGGAATTATACAAGGAAATCATCGAGAAGTTTCTGGGTAATGTTAAAGATTATCAATATGAAGAAATTGTAAAAACTATGCTCAAAAAGTTCAGGGGACTGGGATGTAATATGAGCTTGAAGCAGTGGCGTAGTGAGCTTAACTCGCGCCCGGGGCACAATACCTTTTTAGTGCCCCCCCCCCCCATTCGAAAACCATATAATATTAGGCCTATATGTAAAATATACTCGCAAATTAATAAATAAATAAAGTAAAATAAATAAAGTCATAGGCTCAAGCTAGGCTTTAAATTTGAGACAAAAAATGTAGTTGAAAAAACAAGACTATATTTTCAAATGTCTATGATCATCCAGAAATCAATTATAATAAAAAAAAAAAATCCAGCAATTTTTTTATTTTGCGGATCATTTGGCGCCCCTTTGTGAGTAGCGCCCGGTGCATGATGACCCCCCTTGCTCCCCCCTCGCTACGCCACTGGCTTGAAGTTACACTTCCTCCACTCTCATCTTGAACATTTCCCAGAGAATTTAGGAGCACTGAGTAAAGAACTTGGTGAGTCATCAAGACGTAAAAGAGATGGAAACTAGATACCAGGGTCGATGGGATACTGTTGGTGTTTGGTGAGAGAAAATCCTCGCCAGGGACCACAAACGCCAGTCAACTCGGCGTTTGTTTCTTGCTAAGAGGAGGAGAAAAATAATAATTCCTTATCTATTTTAAATAATTTTAACTGTACAATCGATATGTCATCAAACCTCTGTAGTTTTTTTTTTTGAGACATTTAAACTATAATGGGCCCCGGAAGCCGTGGCTCAGAGAGAATACACTTGCTTCTCGCACCGGAGGGAGTCCCGGGTTCGCTTCCCGTCCCAAGCGAGAAAAGTTAATCATTTGATTTGACTACAAATCATTTGAAATAAATAGGGATTGGGTCTAAATGGCCTTAGTTGTCGAAAAAGACCTTATAAAAAAAATAATAAATAAAGTATTATGGTTTTTATATATAATTTAATAAGTAATAAATATTTCATTTTAATTATTAGGAGAATTTTTAATTATAGACCACATTTTTGTATTAAATATTTATTAAAAATATATAAATACTGTACAATGTTTCAACTGCTTATTCTGCAGCCGTTATCAAGCACTGTGCACTTGCTCCGACTCAAGTGAACTAACTGTCATATCCGTTACGTGCCTTTTTATATTCAACGACGTCAGCGCCATCTGTCGGCATTTCTGTGAAGTTAGATTCAAATTTTCCCACTATTTTCACTATTTTCCATGAAATTAGCCACAATTATCAAAGCAAGTGTTTACATAAAAAGCATGATGTTACAATAAGTTTTCTTAGTATTGTAACATCATGCTTTTTATGTAAACACTTGCTTTGATAATTGTGGCTAATTTCATGGAAAATAGTGAAAATAGTGGGAAAAATTTGAATCTAACTTCACAGAAATGCCGACAGATGGCGCTGACGTCGTTGAATATAAAAAGGCACGTAACGGACATGACAGCTAGTTCACTTGAGTCGGAGCAAGTGCACAGTGCTTGCTTGATAACGGCTGCAGAATAAGCAGTTGAAACGTTGTACAGTATTTATATATTTTTAATAAATATTTAATACAAAAATGTGGTCTATAATTAAAAATTCTCCTAATAATAATATTTCAAACCACAAGAGCTTTAATAAACACATTTCATTTTAGCATGGCAAAAAAAAAAACCTTACGTGATACGAAAAAACTGTTAACATATTTGAATTCAAAACACTAAAATTAGATTTAGAGACCTCTTAAACCCCATGCCGCAGAAAAAAAAAATTTAAATTTTGTTATTATTGTTCTGTCCGGTTTTGAAAGAACTAATATTTTCGCTCGTTGAGTGGTTGCCATGGCAACACAATATAAATAACTGAGAAGCTCATCACACTCGTACTAATCCCGTCTTGAAAAATACAGTACGTAAATAATCGTATGAAATGCAAGCAAGAGTTGTTGCTTCCTATTATTTTCTCCATGGTTAAGCCCTGACGTCCTCAGAGAGAGAGAGAGACGGGATTAAGCGAAGGGTCGGAAATGGGCTTTTTAAGATTTCCAAAATATCAAATACATTATTAATGGATTTAGCCTATGGTACTTCATCTAAAATGTTATTTCTTTTTCTCTTTTTGCTTCCTGATCAGGTTTAAGAGTGGCTTTTTTTTAGAGTCTATACGTAATACAAAAGAAAAAATAGACTTTTAGTATTATTAAAAAAAAAAAATGGTATATTTTTCTTATATCATTAATACGATATTACAGTGCGAGTCAAAAATATGAGACCATCTGAAAATATTAAAATAAGTCATGGCAAATTGCAAATTGAACAAAATTCATTTTATATATATTAAGTTATGCAATAGTGTGTCAAGCGCCAAAAAAAATTAAAAATTGAGTTAAGCACTGAATATTGTTTCAAATAATTAATAGTATTTTTTTTATGAAATATGTCCTAAAAAAATTTATATTTAATGTTACTTGCACAATTAACAAAAAAAAATCTGGTGTGCTGGCGCACAGCTCACAACTTTCTCTTACCTTCGGTAATCGAAAGGGTGCTTGTCACACCAGATTTTTTGTGTCGACATATATTTAGTTCCCGACAGTATGGAACATTTGAATGCAGATGTAAAATTTATAAGTGTGGGAAAATATTTATATTTTGTTACCATGGCAACCATTTCTCCTATCTTCCCTATGAAATACAAGAGTAAAGTGGTCTTCAGAAGATTTCAATCGCAAAATGAGAATATACATTTTAAAGAGCATCTAAAAAATAATTGATTTAATTTGAATTATAAAAAAAAATCGTTGGAGCGAATTTAGAGAAAATCGAAAAAAAACTGAAAAAGTACATCAGTAAAGTACTAGTACTCTTTGGCCGATTTTGATTAAAAGCTTATTTTCCGGTCCCGGGGGGTGTTTAACTTAAATATAGCATTTCAACCTCCTAGCTCAATTCCCTCATGCTTAAAATTGAACACACACACACACACAGACCATGTCGCGAAAACCACTTTTTTGGATTCAGGGGACCTCAAAACGTGAAGATCCATCAAAATCTCGACATCGAATCTTTGACATGAAACCTGCCTTTTTTGCAATGAGTTAATTTTGGACCCCCAGCTAGCTACAAGCGCTTCGCTTCGCCCCCAGACCCCCGTGTTTTTATGACTTAACGTCTTCTTTTTTGTGAATTAACGTTTTCGTTCAACAAACCTATTAGGCTCCGGTTCGCCTGAGGCGAACCCTCGCCATTCTTTTATTTGACAATTGCAAAATAGAAAACAATGAATGGCTAAAGAGATTCTACGTATAATTTAATATTCATCAATTAATTAAAAAAAAATTTTAATACTCATTTATTCTCACTTCTTAAGGTTGTTCGGACATTAAAGCACTTTATTAGATTAAAAGCTAATTTTTTAATATGTTATTAATCACTATCAAATACGTATAAAATAAAATTTTGAAGCAGATCTGCCGAACGGTTATAGAGTAATTAATTTTTAAAAAATTGAAATTTAACATGTAGTATATGGGGACTATCGACGAAACGCACACATATCGAATTAAATAGGCACCTCTGCAATAGGTAAAAAAACAAAAAACTTACATTTTATCAATTCACTTCCGAGGAATACGTTAAAAATAAAATCAAAAGTTTCTGCCGACCGCTTTTAAAGATATTTTAACAAGAAAGTCAAAAAATTCTCCAAAATGACAGTCGCCAATATTTAAAAATAAGGAAGCATCGAGAGTCAGACCAGCCTGGCAACGTCGCATAAAATAATACTCTTTTCTCGATGTCAGTTACATTTTTTTTTCAATTTTACGATATTTTTTCTCGCAAATCGTCCATTGTGTTTAAACTGATTTGCATTAAACATTGTAATATATTAAATAAAATAAAATTGAAGGCTTTTAAGATTTAAAATAAACAGCTGATAAATGCAATGTTGCCAGTACTATATTACGTGAACATACTGCTCAAGTCAAAAGTCATTCATTTATTATTTTTGGTAATTAAATTATTAACTTAATCCAATTATAAACTTTGATAGGTCACGACTAAATTATAATAAGGAATTTTGGCATTCAAATTTTTAATTTTATTTAAAAAAAATTTAGATTCTATTATGACTTACGGGGTATTATCCGAACAACCTTAATAAAGAAAAAAAAATTTTCACAAATGTTTAATTTCTTTTTTAGTAAATTTTCGCTCTTTTTAAACTTCCGTTAAATAAATTAGTTTATAAAGTATTTATAAATTACTATTGACTTTCGTTAACCCCTTTCTCTCTTTCTTTCTTCAAAAAAGATGTGAAATTCTTCTCAAGATACATTATAATGAAATACGAAATAACGTTTTTATTAAAGTTTAATTTAAAAGGACATCAAAAAGCTAACCTATTTTATCGCTGTTTTAATTTATTATAAGTAAAGTGAAAGCTGGAAGGTATATTTGTGTGTGTGTGGGGGGGGGGGGGAGGGAGGGGGTGGTACAAGGTTTTTCAAAGGGTGGTGGTGGTGGTGTGTTCTTTATGAGGAGGCGTTAGTTGGCTCAGGGGCAGAGATTTGTTCCAAATAAACGACCAGAGAGAGAGAGAGAGAGAGCAAAAGCCTCCCGGAATCGCGATCTTTTAGGCTTTCCAAGTCGAATAACTTGAAATTACCCAACGAAAAACAATAGAAGGAGATTTTCTGTTAAATATGGCGACGCTGAGAAAATTAAAAAAAAAAAAGCCTCAAAAATAAAGCAATATAAATTTTTAAAATATACGTATATACTTTTAGTTTTGAAACTATCTTATCTATGTATTTCCTATATATTATAAGAAAAAAAATACTGGTGTGACTGGCGCACAGCACACAACTTTCTCTTACCTTCGGTAATCGAAAGTTGTGTTCTGTGCTTGTCACACCAGATTTTTTGTGTCGACATGTATTTAGTTCCCGACAGTACGGAACATTTGAATTCAGATGTAAAATTTATAAGTATGGGAAAATATTTATATTTTGTTACCATGGCAACCATTTCTCCTATCCTTCCCTATGAAATACAAGAGTAAAGTGGTCTTCAGAAGATTTCAATTGCAAAATGAGAATATACATTTTAAAGAGCATCTAAAAAATAATTGATTTTTGGATTTTAATCAAAATCGTTAGAGCGAATTTTGAGAAAATCGAAAAAAAAAAAAAAACTTAATTATACCTCTTAAAACAGAGGTGTTATTCAAGCCGCCAACTTTTTCGTGCATGCCTCCCTACCCGGCCACTATACATATATTGTAAGATGTTGTCATGTCAAAACGTTAATTTTTAACATCTGAAATCAACGTTAGTTCATTTTAACACCTCTTTGTCTCAAATTACTATTCTATAAGCAAAAACTTGAAAAGCATTAACAAAAGTGTTAAAAATTAATGTCATCTCCTTACCAAAATGTAAGGTTATCATTTTGACAACTTTGAGATAAAAGCACCATGTTAACGTGACTGTTAAAAACTCTGATGTTATTACTTTACTTTTTAACACCCAATTTATGATGTTAAATTTTAACGTCTGTTTTTAGAGAATATAGCTGATAAGCAGCTTCTCCTATAAGTGTTGGGTCAATATGACCTTACTAATATAATTAGTAAGTTTATTGGTTGCTTTTAGATTAGTTATTTTTTACTAATTCAAAAAGTAGTTCATTCAATTCCGGCTGTCTGAGAAGCCAACATGGCCGACCAGCTGTTTGATCGGTTCCTTAATAAAGAAGCATTTTTGGCAATATAAGGCTTTATTTAAGTAATAATAATACAAATAAATAATAATATTGAGATAACTTGTATTTTTTATTAAAAATTTCAGGAAATATATATTAACAAATAGATTCCAATTTTTTTTAAATTAATAAAATATTATTTTTTAAATAGTCAATTAAGAAATATTTTTACTTAAAATTTAGTAAATATATTTGTTGATATAACGATAATTAGTTTTATTAAGTTTATTTAGAAATAAATTGCTGGGAAGGAATATAGTAACATTCAAGTAAAAAACATTGTTAACATCAGCGACATACTTATGGTCATTATTTTTTTAAAAATTCACTTTTTCATTTGTGAAAAATTCACTAATTGAAAAAGTAATAATTTTTACTAATTGAAAAAGTGGATATCCACTATTTACGGGTGGTCTACTTTGCACATCTTAAAATAGTGACTATTCACTATGAATTAGTAGTTTTTTACTACGTTTAGAGAGTAGTTTATCACAAAACTCACCAGTAGATGGTGACGTCATTTAATTAGATATCCCTGGGTCTCAGTTTCGAATTCGATAAGCATGTCGATCTGCCCGCACGGAAGTGTCACCAAGAGATAACGCCAACGTTTTGCTAATTATCAAACTTAATTGAAAATTTCACTACAACCTCCTCCTCCTACTTGCCCTCTCTCTCGTATCTCCTCCCCCTTTTACACCCTCCTTTAACCCTTTACACACACATAGACGGGAGGGCTTTAATTAGTGAATTTTATTATATCGACAACGTTTTGACTTTTTAATAACCAAAGTTCAATTATCATTTCCCCCTTTCTATTTTCTTAAAGAAGAAGAAGAAGAAATATTTAATTTTAATTCACTTATCTTCTATTTTTCACGCTCGGGCGTGTTCTTATTAAGTGAACTTTGTATTTCCGATAAATAAGAAGAGCCCTTGGGAAAAACCCAACGTGGTGGGTGTTTTTTTTTTTTTAATTAAATCTCAACGACACGGATAATTGATTTTATATAAACGTCATTATTTTATCCAAATAGAATAGAGAGGAACTTTTATTATTTAAAATGTTTTTTTTATTTCACTTATCGTTACTAGAGTATACGAAATTATATTATTAAATATCATATTAAAAGTGTATTCCGGGACTATTGTATGTGCCAATTTCAGGTTTTATGTAATTGCTACTATTCATCGGATTGGGATGAGGGTTGGCAAATTTGTAGTCCAAGTGGGCCTAAGAATATATTAAAATTAGAAGTCAACCGGACCGCAGGTAGCGGTAAATTACTATATTGCGAACCACGGTTTGCTCAGCTTTCTCTAAACCAAATCTTTTGAAACTCAGCTATAATAATTAATACGATTGCCTGTAAACCTGGAGAAAATTTCATGACAATCCGTTCACTAGTTCAGAAGTTATTCTCAAAAAATGAAAAACAAAATGGCGCGTTTTAAGATTTCAAACTTCGTTATTTCATAGAATATATCGAGATCTAATTAAGGTTGTTCGGACAGTACCGTAAGTCATTATAGAATCTAAATTTTTTTTTAATAAAATTAAAAATTTGAATGCCAAAATTCCTTATTATAATTTAGTCGTGACCTATCAAAGTTTATAAGTGTATTAAGTTAATAATTTAATTACCAAAAATAATAAATGAATGACTTTTGACTTGAGCAGTATTTCACGTAATATAGATCTGGCAACATTGCATTCATCAACTATCTATTTTAAATCTTAAAAGCCTTCAATTTTATTTTATTTAATATATTACAATGATTAATGCAAATCAGTTTAAACACAATGGACGATTTGCGAGAAAAAATATCGTAAAATTGAAAAAAAAAATGTAACTGACAGCTAGAAAAGAGAATTGTTTTATGCGACGTTGCCAGGCTGGTCTGACTCTCGAGAATTCCTTATTTTTAAATATTGGCGACTGTCATTTTGGAGAATTTTTTGACTTTCTTGTTAAAATATCTTTAAAAGCGTTGGGCAGAAACTCTTGATTTTATTTTTAACGTATTTTACGGAAGTGAATTGATAAAATGTAAGTTTATTTGTTTTTGTATCTATTGCAGAGGTGGCTATATAATTCGATATGTGTGCGTTTCGTCGTTATTCCCCATAGACTACATGTTAAATTTCAATTTTTTAAAAATTAATTACACGATAACCCTGGGTCAGATCTGCTTCAAAATTTTATTTTATACGTATTTGATAGTGATTAATAACATATTAAAAAATTAACTTTTAATCTAATAAAGTGCTTTAATGTCCGAACAACCTTAAGTAAATAATTTAATTATCTCCCCCCCCACCCACAAAACTCAAGAAAATCCTCGCCTAGCCGCCGCAGAACGCCCCACCACCCCCAATTTAATTATTTAATTAATATATTTAAATCTCGCATACATTATTTGTTTAAATTTTTAAATTTTAATTGCATAATATATTAATTGCTTTTATTTTGTGGGATTTAGGAAGAATAAAGAATTTTTTTTATGATTGACCATCAAAGTAAAGTCGAGGATCAACTAATTTAAATAAAATGGGCAACGAAATTGCAAAACTTTCCCAAAGAATTTGTAAAACTTTTACTTGTTCTTACGGTTGTTCGGACATTAAAGCACTTTGTTAGATTAAAAGGTAATTGTTTAAATATGTTATTAATCACTATCAAATACGTATAAAATAAAATTTTTAAGCAGATCTGCCGAAGGGTTATCGTGTAATTAATTTTTAAAAAATTGAAATTTAACATGTAGTCTATGGGGAATGTCGACGAGACGCACACATATCGAATTATATAGCCACCTCTGCAATAGTTAAAAAAACAAAAAACTTACATTTTATCAATTCACTTCCGATAAATACGTTAAACATAAAATCAAAAGTTTCTGAAGATTTTTTAAAAAAATATTTTATCAAGAAAGTCAAAAAATTCTCCAAAATGACAGTCGACAATATTTAAAAATGAGACTCAGACCAGTCTGGCAACGTCGCATAAAATAATACTCTTTTCTCGCTGTCAGTTACATTTGTTTTTTTCCATTTTACGATATTTTTTCTCGCAAATCGTCCATTGTGTTTAAACTGATTTGCATTAATCATTGTAATAAATTTAAATAAAATAAAATTGAAGTCTTTTAAGATTTAAAATCGACAGCTGATGAATGCAATGTTGCCAGTTCTATATTACGTGAAATACTGCTCAAGTCAAAAGTCATTCATTTATTATTTTTGGTAATTTAATTATTAACTTAATCCAATTATAAACTATGATAGGTCACGACTAAATTATAATAAGGAATTTTGGCATTCAAATTTTTATTAAAAAAAAAATTTAGATTCTATTATGACTTACGATGTACTATCCGAACAACTTTAAATGGATAGTTATACCGGAAGAAATTTTTGCAACTTGATTGCCTAATTTTATTTAAATTTTCAGCCAATTTGATCGCTCATGCAAATCCGATCGACCATTTGTACGTATAGGTGTACATACATACTGTTATAACAGAGCCGCAAATGTTTCGTGTTAAATGTAATTAAAAGTTTAATTTCAAAAACAAAAGGAGAGAACAATTAAATTAAATAACTTTTTATTATTATTATTATTATTTTTTTTTTTGACCATCAAAATCCATGTTAACAAAATTATAAACTCTATTAAAATTTAGTAATAGAAGTGAATAAAAACAAAATGGAAATAGAAAGGGAGAGAGAGAGAAAAAAATGGTGTGCTTGTCACACCCAGATTTTTCGTGTCGAAATATATTTAGTTTCCGCCAATATATTAGAATTCAAGATATCAGATTTATAAACATGGGAAAATATTTATATTTTGTTACCATGGCAACCATTTCTGATCAAGATTTCTGATAAAATTCGACAACGCAAAACCAATGCATGTGGGGTGAGAGGGAAAAAGGGGAGAAAGTAAGCACAAAACAGCAACCACCTAATGACATGTCCAAACTTGAGTAAAACTTTCCCTGATGAGGACATCCCGAGAGGCAACGATAAGCCCGGAAAGGACATCAACGATACGGCCTAACACTAATTAAAGATTAACGTTTACGGGATATAAAGAGATAAAATTTCTCTTTCTCCACTAATTATGCATTCTCAAAGTCAATGATGTCGTCACCAGACAAAGCTCTTTTACTTTCTCTTACCTATACAGTGTGAGTCATGAGGTTTATGGAGGTGATTCCTGACATGATTTTGAACAAAAAATGTAAATAAATTAATGGAATCAAATTGATTACAATAGTCAACATGACTTTTGGGTCTGGCTTCTTCATATGAAATTTTTGTTTCTCTTAGCTCATAAAAATAAATGTAAAAATAATTTTTTTAATCAAAGTTTGCTTTTGTAGAAACTAGAGCAATTTTTCTAATTATTTACTAAGAAGACCGGACATGTTTATTATATCTCGTAAACTAAGCATATTTTGTGCCCATACCATCAAGTTGTAGAGCATTACATTTGCTACAATTTGGTTGTTAAAACGAATATGTAGACCCAATATTAACCGAGGTACGGCCGATCAAAGTAAGACCATGTTTCTCGAATGTAAAACATAGAGAAAATTCGTTAGGCCGTTTCTCGGTTAATATTAAGTTTACAAATTTGATTTATCAACCAAATTTTAGCAAATTTAATACTCTACAATTTTCTATTTTACTGTTAGTGGAGAAAATATGTTTAGTTTTCGAGATATAAGCGAAAAAGTCTCAAGTTTCTCGAAATATAAAACAAATAGAAAATTTGATAGGCCGTATCTCGGTTAATATTGGGTCTAAATATTCGTTTTATCAACCAAATATTAGAAAATTTTATGCTCTACAACTTTCTAATATATTATGGTGGACAAAATATATTTAATTTGCGAGATATAAGCGAAAAACTGGAAAAAGTCTAAAATGAAAAAAAAAAGAAAATTTGATCGGCCGTATCTCGGTTAATATTGAGTCTAGAAATTCGTTTTATCAACTAAATTTTAGCAAATTTTATGCTTTACAACTTTCTAATATATTATGGTGCACAAAATATGCTTAGTTTACGAGATATGAGCGAAAAACTGAAAAAAGTACGCAAATTTTGTTTTTTTTTTTTTTTTTCAAACCCCTGTACCAATTAAATAAAAGCAAACTTTAAAAGCTAAAAATGGAAAGTTAAGTGTTTTTTGGTGTCTAGAATCAGAATTCCAGCATTAAAACAGAAACAAAAAAAAATATTTTTTGTTGACCTGTGTAATTAAAGAATTATGGCAATTTGAAAAGACAGTGGTACGTTTCCATAA
The DNA here is from genome assembly GCA_023213315.1 of Euborellia annulipes. Classification (NCBI taxonomy): domain Eukaryota; kingdom Metazoa; phylum Arthropoda; class Insecta; order Dermaptera; family Anisolabididae; genus Euborellia; species Euborellia annulipes. The sequence continues at coordinate 71,162 of JAKCPI010003865.1, read as the reverse complement.
CAATCATATCTGAATGGGGTTGGATGAAAGACATCGTGTATCAAGTTAAGGTGCAAACACGAGAAGAATTGATTCAACGCATGTCTCGATGCCGCAACGTCAATAAGCAACGAGCAGGTGAAATTACGAAATGCGAACTTTGCCTTCAAATGCAGGGAGAAATTTTTGAACACTTGCTTTAAATCCACTCTTAATGCAAGAGAATGGTACAAAATTTCGATGTATGATTTCATTTTTGTTTGTGAAATCCTGAATTAAAAAATCTGGTGTGACTGGCGCACAGCACATAACTTTCTCTTACCTTCGGTAATCGAAAGTTGTGTTCTGTGCTTGTCACACCAGATTTTTTGTGTCGACATATATTTAGTTCCCGACAGTACGGAACATATGAATTCAGATGTAAAATTTATAAGGGAAAATATTTATATTTTGTAACCATGGCAACCATTTCTCCTTCTTCTTTCCCATGAAGCACAAGAGTAAAGTGTGCTTCAAACAATTTTGAGAGCAAAACGAGAATATACATTTGAAAGAGCATCTAAAAAATAATTGATTTTTGAATTTTAATCAAAATCGTTAGAGCGAATTTTAAGAAAATCGAAAAAAACTGAAAAAGTACATCAGTAAAGTACTAGTACGCTTTGGCCAATTTTGATTAAAAGCTTATTTTTCCGGTCCCGGGGGTGTTTAACTTAAATATAAAATTTCAGCCTCAAAACGTGAAGATCCATCAAAATCTCGACATCGAATTTTTGACATGAATCCAATACTTTCTCTCTATATATATATTACATATATACATAGGTAAGAGAAAGTAAAAATAAAAAAAATGCTTTTTTCAAATTTCATCCCATTTTCAAAATCACCTCCGAGTCATTTCATTTCAAATCAACACAGCTCTCAACCCGACCATCTCCGATTTTGATGAAATTTGGTGTGTTCATTGTACATGATGAGAGAATGAAAAATGCCAAATTACAGAACTGTAGCACAAGTAGAACAAAAGTTATGGCCTCCCAAAATTTGAAAAATTTCGGAAAATTTCAAAATCTTTGCAGACAAAAACGGCTGTAACTTCTATTCTAATAAAGATAGAACTATGAACCAAGTATTTTTGGAAAGGTCTTGAAACAAGCTTTAAAATGATGTGCAACATGATCACATTCCAACAATGAAAATAATTAAGGTCATTGACTTTAACCTTTGACCTTGAATATCTCAAAACATGTCACCTCCAAAATTGATGAAAAAAATATATATGCTTCCTCATTTTACGATAAACAACATATTAAAATTTCACTTTGGGACCACATTGGGATTAGGAGATAAAAATTCATATGTAAAGCTATCTGATGCAAAAAAAGCAATACAAAGCATATGTTGAGTGCAAAAGAATTGCATAAAATATTAACCAATCACAGTTAAGCTGAAAAGCTGAAGAGGTCATAGGCGTCGGACGTGGGGAGCGGGGAGGGGGAGCAGAGGACATTTCCCACCCCCGGGATTATCCAGGGGAGGAAGCCAAAATCTTATATATCTGGTAGTTGGTTAGCCTATATTACACAGTGCAACAAAAAGGACCTTTTTTTTGTTGACTGAGAATTTGAATCTATTTCTGGGTATTTGGGTCGCGCTGATTCCAAAAATGCCATCAGTTTTGCCCCATCACGTCAGATTTTAGAGCTATAGAGAAAACAAAATTTAATAGAAAATGTGCTCTAAAGCGGCTCTAATTTTATATTACCTGGTTTTTTTTAAGGCGACACCCTTTAAAAATATGCAGATAGTTATAATACAAATAAATTTTAAGTTTCAGCCGAATCGGAGGTCATTTAGACGGCTAAAAGTTTAGAAAAATCGAATTATTTCAGTTTTTTTTGCTTTGGTCACCCCTAATACAATTTTGGGTATCCCTGAATGAAAAACACATATATTTACGATATTCTATAGTTCTTTAGCTTTCTAAAAATTATTCATTCTTAAAAATCTGTTAATTATTAAGGAAATTATGAACAAAAAGGTCAGCAAAGAAAAAACACAAGTACACTCACTGGTCGGAAAAAATGAACTTTGTTCAAATGAACGTTTTTGTTCATAATTTCCTTAATACTTAACAGATTTTTACGAATGAATAATTTTTAGAAAGCTAAAGAACTCTAGAATATCGTAAATATATGTGTTTTTCATTCAGGGATACCCAAAATTGTATTAGGGGTGACCAAAGCAAAAAAAACTGAAAAAATTCGATTTTTCTAAACTTTTAGCCGTCTAAATGACCTCCGATTCGGCTGAAACTTAAAATTTATTTGTATTATAACTATCTGCATATTTTTAAAGGGTGTCGCCTTAAAAAAAACCAGGTAATATAAAATTAGAGCCGCTTTAGAGCACATTTTCTATTAAATTTTGTTTTCTCTATAGCTCTAAAATCTGACGTGATGGGGCAAAACTGATGGCATTTTTGGAATCAGCGCGACCCAAATACCCAGAAATAGATTCAAATTCTCAGTCAACAAAAAAAAGGTCCTTTTTGTTGCACTGTGTAATATAGGCTAACCAACTACCAGATATATAAGATTTTGGCTTCCTCCCCTGGATAATCCCGGGGGTGGGAAATGTCCTCTGCTCCCCCCCCCATGTCCCCCCACGTCCGACGCCTATGACCTCTTCAGCTTTTCAGCTTAACTGTGATTGGTTAATATTTTATGCAATTCTTTTGCACTCAACATATGCTTTGTATTGCTTTTTTTGCATCAGATAGCTTTACATATGAATTTTTATCTCCTAATCCCAATGTGGTCCCAAAGTGAAATTTTAATATGTTGTTTATCGTAAAATGAGGAAGCATATATATTTTTTTCATCAATTTTGGAGGTGACATGTTTTGAGATATTCAAGGTCAAAGGTTAAAGTCAATGACCTTAATTATTTTCATTGTTGGAATGTGATCATGTTGCACATCATTTTAAAGCTTGTTTCAAGACCTTTCCAAAAATACTTGGTTCATAGTTCTATCTTTATTAGAACAGAAGTTACAGCTGTTTTTGTCTGCAAAGATTTTGAAATTTTCCGAAATTTTTCAAATTTCGGGAGGCCATAACTTTTGTTCTACTTGTGCTACAGTTCTGTAATTTGGCATTTTTCATTCTCTCATCATGTACAATGAACACACCAAATTTCATCAAAATCGGAGATGGTCGGGTTGAAAATGGTACTTTTCTGTGTTGATTTGAAATGAAATGACTCCTCCATAAACCTGGAGAAAATCTCATGACTCACCCTTTAAAGAGAGAATTATTGCGATTATGTCAAAAATATTGAGATTTTGATGAAAATACATGATTAGTCCAAAAAAGTGTGTTCCGCAAATTGATCTGTCTGTGCGTCTGTCTGCCTGTGTGTCTGTGTGGCTGTCTGTATGTAACGATTTTTAGCATGAAGGAATCGAGCTACCGGATTGAAATTTTATATTTAAATTAGACCCATCAAAATAGGGCGTTTTGATAACTTACCTACCCCAACATTAAAATAGCCTCCCTATGGGAGAAATACTGGCGTTTGTCCTTCAGCTGTTTTAATGCTGAAGGACAAACACAAGTATTTCTCCCATAGGGAGGCTATTTTAATGTTGGGGTAGGTAAGTTATCAAAACGAACCATATAAGCTTTTAATCAAAATCAGCCAAATTATATTAGTAATTTTGATAGAAGTGTTTTTATAAACTGTATATTATTTGTATAATGTCTTTTTATATAATGTAATATGTATATGTATACTTTTTATAATGTATATTTTGTAAAACTTTGGATGGCTGAATGGCGGAGGCTAACGGCCAGAAAAATAAAGAAAAAAAAAAAAAAAAAATCAGCCAAAGAGTACTATTTTTTTTTTTTTTTATTTATTTATTTGACTTCCCCTCCCTTATCCAGAGTTTAGAGATTGTTTACAATATATTACATTGCCATTTGCAATTTTTATTTACAATATTATGTTTTGTTTTTGTTTTTCTTCTTTCTTTTTCTCTCATCATCTGTTTCTTGTTTCTGGTCTTAGCATCTTGGACTTCAGCCTCTTCATCAAGGTGTCTGTGGTACTTCCTCCTTTGTGACTCTCTTCAGCTGTTGCCACTTCTCCCATGCTCTCACCATCTCCTCTTTTACTTCCCCCTCCAGGTGCCAATGCCAATGCCAATTTTTTTCCTCCCCTTGGCATCCCCGATCTTCTCTCTTCCAATCTTTTCCTTGTCTCGGACTCTATGTTCTCGCGGACAGTTACACTATCGATCAAACGATGTCCCTTCTCTTCGGCATAACATACAGAGTCTTTCTTCTTCTTTCCATCCTTTTGCCGTTGCCCATCCTCATTCTGCTCCATACTACACGGTCATTGTTCTTCAACCTTTCGTTGACGAGGTACTCTTCTCTTCCTATCTCCCTCTTGATATTTCCATAATATGGGCAGTATGTGGATGCGTCCATTCTTCCCCAGTTGCGCTGGATCTCCTGGTCGATCTTCTTCTTCACCGCGTCCAACAAGCAGGCTTTTGTTTCTTCAACCCTATTTTTGCTGGAGCGTGATCCCGCTTCCCACTTCTTGAAGAGCCAAAGAATACTAGTGTACCTTACTGATGTACTTTTTCAGTTTTTTTCAATTTTCTCAAAATTCGCGATAACGATTTTGATTAAAATTCAAAAATCAATTATTTTTTAGATACTTTTTAAAATGTATATTCTCATTTTGAAGCACTCTTTACTCATGTATTTCATAGGAACCATAGTACGATATAGTTCCCATGTTTATAAATTTTACATATTGAATTTTAATCAACACAAAAAATCTGATGTAACAAGCACAGTACATAAAAGTTGTGTGCTGAACGACCAGTCACACCAGATTTTTCTTTCAAAGATATTTTACTCATCTTATGGAAATGAATATTTCGTCAAACGGCAAAGAGAGTTGAGAAGTTTCAGGGCAGTTAGTTCCATCCCTTTTCTCAGTTCACACTCGATTGGAGTCGATTGAAAACTATATATATATATTTGGATGTGTGAGTGAGTGCATCGTTGAAAGACTCAAGTAAATGAGGGAGAGCCACCATCTCTCTCTCTCTCTTGTCCTCTTTCTAACACATTGATATGATACTCTTTGCTATCAAACTACACGGGATGTCCGTTATTCAATTCATCAATTAATATTCTTTATTTTTTAAAAAAATCATTAGACTAAGGGCCAGTTGCGTCACTTTTAGACAACTAGCAAACTTATCTGACAGATAGCAAATCATCCAGTAAACAAGAACACGCTTAACCTTCGATCTTTAAAAATCTGAGATATATAATGTAGGATGATGGAGATTGTTTCCTATAGGCGGTTTTTGTGTTGTTATGGTTGTATTATTTTGGCGGAAAAATAAACATAGCCGGCGGAGCTAGATGGTAAACGTTCCAATTTACTAATCTCATGTATTGGTCCGGAGGCATTTAAAATTCTAGTAGATTATTTTAGGCCTGATGAGATTATTAAGACCTTTCAAGAGATTCGGAAGGCTTTGGACGAATATTATGGGCAGAAAAGATGCGTTTTGGCTGTACGTCGGGTTTTTTTAGTTACAATGGCGGAAAGAACGGGAGTCGCTGAGTAAATTTGTAATGAACTTAAGGCGTTGGCGGCCCATTGTGGTTTTGGAAATTCTATGAAAGAACGCCTACCAGACCAATTTGTCATTGGCATTAATAATCCTATTTGGCAACAACAGTTGATTCGGGAACATCCAACGAATTCTTCAACTTTTCAACAAGTTGAATCATCCACACTCCCACTTTTAAAGATCGCATCAAGAAATATGGACACTGAATTAGCGCTACAGAAATTTTTATTTGCTTATAGAAACAATCCGCATAAATCCACAGGAAGGGCACCTTCCGAGATGTTGTTTGGACGGAAGCTACGGACCCGATTGGATTTGCTAAAGCCGGATATGGAGAGAAAAATGGACTCGTCAGCCGTGAAACAGAAAATACATCACGATAGCAAGAGAAAAGGGTTTGAGCCGGGGGTAGTTAGGAAGAAAACGTCTTACATTGTGAACATCCAGGGGTTACCCCGGAGAAAGCATGCGGATCAGCTGAAACGGAGGCAGGAGGAGTCACCCACCACACCAGAGGTCAACACGCCGGGGCACGTTGAAGCTGCCGGGACTGAGGCAGAGGCGGGAAGGAGTTCGAGTTGCACTTCGCTCGCCACCCCAAGTCCAGTATGGAGGTACCCTGTTCGAGTGCGCAGACCACCGAACCAGAAGGGGAGAAGTTGTAGGGTGATGGAGAGTGTTTCCTAGAGGCGGTTTTTGTGTTGTTATGGTTGTATTGTTTTGGTGGAAAAATAAACATTGTGAAGTTATCAACTTAATAAAGGCATCATTTATAAAAATTATTAAAAATTAAAGCTAAAGCTAATTAATTTTTACTTTCTCTTACCTATGTATATATGTAATATATATATAGAGAGAAAGTATTGGATTCATGTCAAAAATTCGATGTCGAGATTTTGATGGATCTTCACGTTTTGAGGTCCCCTGAATCCAAAAAAGTGGTTTTCGCGACATGGTCTGTCTGTCTGTGTGTGTGGGTGGGTGGGTGTGTGTTCAATTTTAAGGATGAAGGAATTGAGCTACGAGGTTGAAATTTTATATTTAAGTTAAACACCCCCCGGGACCGGAAAAATAAGTTTTTAATCAAAATCGACCAAAGATTACTAGTACTTTACTGATGTACTTTTTCAGTTTTTTTCGATTTTCTCAAAATTTGCTCCAACGATTTTTTTTTAAATTCAAAAATCAATTATTTTTTAGATGCTCTTTCAAATGTATATTCTCATTTTGCAATTGAAATCTTCTGAAGACCACTTTACTCTTGTATTTCATAGGGAAGATAGGAGAAATGGTTGCCATGGTAACAAAATATAAATATTTTCCCATAGTTATAAATTTTACATCTGAATTCATATGTTCCGTACTGTCATGTCGGGAACTAAATATATGTCGACACAAAAAATCTGGTGTGACAAGCACAGAACACAACTTTCGATTACCGAAGGTAAGAGAAAGTTGTGTGCTGTGCGCCAGTCACACCAGATTTTTAACAAAAATGTCCTTTATTTCACCTTATGCCGAATTTTAGTTAGCAAACTACGATCTGGGTTGTTATTTAATTCTATGATTTCCTTAATCAAATGTGAAAAGACCTCTAATGGGGGGGGGGACCCAGGTTGGCTACCCCTGCCCTAGATTAATTTAAAATAAATAAAAGTGGTAAAATTATCTCAATGAGAGTAAACAAGAAAAAGACACATTCTTAGTTAGTCTAATAACGAGACCGAACAAGTTCCCCTTAATTGAGTTCACGTCATTTGTTGGATCCTCTCTGACGGATGATATGAAAGAGTTTTGTAATGGTTTTTTTTTTTTTTTTTTTTTTTTTTTTAAGTCATTTCGGCTGCTGAGGCCATTTGACTTTATACATTTATTATGTAAATATATTAAATACAATGTATCGATGGCTTCCGGTTTTGTAATGGTTAATAAACCCCTGAATACGATTTAATTAACATGGTATTCGTACGAAACCCCTGAGAGTTTGCTTGTCCTGAGGGGGTTTGAATGAATCCTCTGCCTGTTTGCACTTAATCAGGCATATTTAATTGTATGAAAAATTTGATTTTGCTATTCACATGCTAAGACTAAAATAAAAAAAAAAAATGAATCGAAATTAACATTCCCATGTGGGGATTTAACATTGACTCTATGGAAGGAAGAGCCTGTATCAGTAAAGTGTACTTCAAATAACAAAAATGAACTTTTTTCTTTGACAAGAATAAAGATATGAATTTCTAGAAGTATTTTTCATGCTGAATTCAAATAACATTTCATTTTTGCCCCATCAGGCACAGTTTTAGAGATATAGAGAAAAATAGATTTTAATGGAAAATATGCTCTAAAACGGCTTTTATTTAGAATGTTCAAATTATTTTTAACGCAACACCCCGTCAAATTATGCAGATATTTAGAATACATATAAATTTAAAGTTTCATCCCAATCGGAGGTCATTTAGACGTGCCGCAAACGGCTTAAAGTTTAGAAAAAATCGAAATTTTCAAGATTTTTTTGCCTTGGTCACCCCTAATACAATTTTAGATATCCCTGAATGCAAAACACATATATTTACGATATTCTATAATTCTTTGGCTTTCTAAAAATTATTCATTCGTAAAAATCTGTTAATTATTAACGAAATTATGAACAAAAACGTCAGCAAAGAAAAAACACAAGTACACTCACTGGACGAAAAAAATGGAGTGTTAAAAAAAAAAAAATACAAGAGTAAAGCGTGCTTCAAACAATTTGTAGTTCATGTCGTGCTTTTTCTGTCGTGTACAAAATCCAATCACTATGACAATTTTTTTTTTTTTATTTCTTAAAAGCAACAATTTCCCAAATCATTTACTTAAACGTTTTTATTTCATTTTAAAAATTCATTTATTTCGCACGATTACTTTATTTTATAAGATTAAAAAAACACGCGACCCCATGATGCTCTCTGTGTAACGTAGCGTTTCAAAATAAAAGATGAACCATCAAGAAAAGCTGACATTCCAAGTGATTTTATAAATTGCTTGTATTTATAAAAGGCGAAAGGGAAAACGGATGGGGGGGGGGGGGGTTGGCAATTTTATTTTCAAAACTCGTTTTTCTTTTGTAATGAAACTTGTCTCTCTCTCTTTTATCCTTGATCCTTACATATATGAAGGAATAAAGAACAAGCAGAAGGGGGGTGGGGGAAGAATTTAATAATTATCTCATAGACCCCCCCCCCTTCTTTTCACTCCTTCTAAAGATATGTCACTTGAAAGGGAAGGAAATTATTTTTATAATTAAACTCTTGCTGTTGGCAGAAATTTCTCTACTAAAATAAGATAATGAATCTTTATTACTAACGCATGGGAAAAGTTTGTTATAAATAAAACGAAAAGATCGATATTATGGGTGGCGGGGGGGGGGGATGTAATAATAATAATCATAAAAGACATAAAACTCTCATTAAGGCGAAAATTTTTCATGGGTTCGTTGACATTTTCCCATCCTAAAAAAAAAAATAAAAACCCTCTTGTGGCTTATTCAAAAGGAGTAATCATCCAGCTCATTACAAATTAACTAAGCACACCTGCATGACGTTTTTCCTTTCTTAAAAAGGGCTTAGGGCTTAGTTATAAATAAAATCAGGTGTGACTGTCCTCGGTAGCTTGAGTAATCGAAAGTTTGTACAGTGCTTGTCACGCCAGATTTTTTTGTGCCGAGATATATTTAGTTTCCACCGATAAATTAGAATTTTTTTTTTTTATATAAAAAACACTTTTTTCTCATTCACACACACATTCACAGTCTTTTCGGCAACTTAGGCCAGTTAAGACTTTTACGATATCCGTTATAGAGATTAATATACATATTAGAGGACAAGGGCGAATACAAGGGAGGGGGTAAAGGGGGTAAGTACCCCCCCACCCCGAGATTTGAAAAAAATTTCGAAAAAAAAATTTACTTTTAATGTAAAATTTTAAAAATTAATACTTAAAAATTTGATTTATATTTATATTCTGGCAAACAAGTACAAAATGCGCCTTTAAATTTCTGAAATCAAGAAAAAAATGTGTATTGTGGGACCAGTCACACCAAATTACCCCCCCTCCCCCCGAGAAACACCTCTGGATCCGCCCTTGTTAGAGGACCAAGCATTCTTTAAGCCATTTGGTATTAAAATCATCGGACTGCCTGGGGTCCGAACCCGTGACTTTTGGTATACGAGGTTAGCACGCTACCCCTACACCAAGCCCCGAGGGCCATGTAAAATTTATAAGTATGGGAAAATATTTATATTTTGTTACCATGGAAACCATTTCTCCCATCTTTCATATGAAATACAAGAGTAAAGTGGTCTTCAGAAGATTTCAATGGCGAAATGAGAATATACATTTTAAAGAGGATCTAAAAAATAATTGATTTATGAATTAAAAAAAAAAAAAAATCTGGTGTGACTGGCGCACAGCACACAACTTTCTCTTACCTTCGGTAATCGAAAGTTGTGTACTGTGCTTGTCACACCAGATTTTTTGTGTCAACATGTATTTAGTTTCCGACAGTAGGGTACAATTGAATTCAAGATGTAAAATTTATAAGTATGGGAAAATATTTATATTTTGATACCATGGCAACCATTTCTCCTATCTTTTCTATGGAGTACAAGAGTAAAGTGGTCTTCAGAAGATTTCAATCACAAAATGAGAATATACATTTTATAGAGAATCTAAAAAATAATTGATTTTTGAATTTTAAAAAAAATCGTTGGAGCAAATTTTGAGAAAATCGAAAAAAACTGAAAAAGTGAATCAGTAAAGTACTAGTACTCTTTGGTCGATTTTGTTCAAAAGCTTCGTGTCACGTCCCATGGGGGTGCCTAACTTAAATATGAAATTTCAACTTCCTAGCTCTTTTCGTTCTTGAGATATTTTGTTCACAGACACACACACACACACACACACAGACAGACAGACCATGTCGCGAAAACCACTTTTTTGGATTCAGGGGACCTCAAAACGTGAAGATCCATCAAAATCTCGACATCGAATTTTTGACATGAATCCAATACTTTCTCTGAGTCATTTCATTTCAAATCAACACAGAAAAGTACCATTTTCAACCCGACCATCTCCGATTTTGATGAAATTTGGTGTGTTCATTGTACATGATGAGAGAATGAAAAATGCCAAATTACAGAACTGTAGCACAAGTAGAACAAAAGTTATGGCCTCCCGAAATTTGAAAAATTTCGGAAAATTTCAAAATCTTTGCAGACAAAAACAGCTGTAACTTCTGTTCTAATAAAGATAGAACTATGAACCAAGTATTTTTGGAAAGGTCTTGAAACAAGCTTTAAAATGATGTGCAACATGATCACATTCCAACAATGAAAATAATTAAGGTCATTGACTTTAACCTTTGACCTTGAATATCTCAAAACATATCACCTCCAAAATTGATGAAAAAAATATATATGCTTCCTCATTTTACGATAAACAACATATTAAAATTTCACTTTGGGACCACATTGGGATTAGGAGATAAAAATTCATATGTAAAGCTATCTGATGCAAAAAAAGCAATACAAAGCATATGTTGAGTGCAAAAGAATTGCATAAAATATTAACCAATCACAGTTAAGCTGAAAAGCTGAAGAGGTCATAGGCGTCGGACGTGGGGGGACATGGGGGGGGAGCAGAGGACATTTCCCACCCCCGGGATTATCCAGGGGAGGAAGCCAAAATCTTATATATCTGGTAGTTGGTTAGTCTATATTACACAGTGCAACAAAAAGGACCTTTTTTTTGTTGACTGAGAATTTGAATCTATTTCTGGGTATTTGGGTCGCGCTGATTCCAAAAATGCCATCAGTTTTGCCCCATCACGTCAGATTTTAGAGCTATAGAGAAAACAAAATTTAATAGAAAATGTGCTCTAAAGCGGCTCTAATTTTATATTACCTGGTTTTTTTTAAGGCGACACCCTTTAAAAATATGCAGATAGTTATAATACAAATAAATTTTAAGTTTCAGCCGAATCGGAGGTCATTTAGACGGCTAAAAGTTTAGAAAAATCGAATTTTTTCAGTTTTTTTTGCTTTGGTCACCCCTAATACAATTTTGGGTATCCCTGAATGAAAAACACATATATTTACGATATTCTAGAGTTCTTTAGCTTTCTAAAAATTATTCATTCGTAAAAATCTGTTAAGTATTAAGGAAATTATGAACAAAAACGTTCATTTGAACAAAGTTCATTTTTTCCGACCAGTGAGTGTACTTGTGTTTTTTCTTTGCTGACCTTTTTGTTCATAATTTCCTTAATAATTAACAGATTTTTAAGAATGAATAATTTTTAGAAAGCTAAAGAACTATAGAATATCGTAAATATATGTGTTTTTCATTCAGGGATACCCAAAATTGTATTAGGGGTGACCAAAGCAAAAAAAACTGAAATAATTCGATTTTTCTAAACTTTTAGCCGTCTAAATGACCTCCGATTCGGCTGAAACTTAAAATTTATTTGTATTATAACTATCTGCATATTTTTAAAGGGTGTCGCCTTAAAAAAAACCAGGTAATATAAAATTAGAGCCGCTTTAGAGCACATTTTCTATTAAATTTTGTTTTCTCTATAGCTCTAAAATCTGACGTGATGGGGCAAAACTGATGGCATTTTTGGAATCAGCGCGACCCAAATACCCAGAAATAGATTCAAATTCTCAGTCAACAAAAAAAAGGTCCTTTTTGTTGCACTGTGTAATATAGGCTAACCAACTACCAGATATATAAGATTTTGGCTTCCTCCCCTGGATAATCCCGGGGGTGGGAAATGTCCTCTGCTCCCCCTCCCCGCTCCCCACGTCCGACGCCTATGACCTCTTCAGCTTTTCAGCTTAACTGTGATTGGTTAATATTTTATGCAATTCTTTTGCACTCAACATATGCTTTGTATTGCTTTTTTTGCATCAGATAGCTTTACATATGAATTTTTATCTCCTAATCCCAATGTGGTCCCAAAGTGAAATTTTAATATGTTGTTTATCGTAAAATGAGGAAGCATATATATTTTTTTCATCAATTTTGGAGGTGACATGTTTTGAGATATTCAAGGTCAAAGGTTAAAGTCAATGACCTTAATTATTTTCATTGTTGGAATGTGATCATGTTGCACATCATTTTAAAGCATGTTTCAAGACCTTTCCAAAAATACTTGGTTCATAGTTTTATCTTTATTAGAATAGAAGTTACAGCCGTTTTTGTCTGCAAAGATTTTGAAATTTTCCGAAATTTTTCAAATTTTGGGAGGCCATAACTTTTGTTCTACTTGTGCTACAGTTCTGTAATTTGGCATTTTTCATTCTCTCATCATGTACAATGAACACACCAAATTTCATCAAAATCGGAGATGGTCGGGTTGAGAGCTGTGTTGATTTGAAATGAAATGACTCCTCTCTATATATATATTACATATATACATAGGTAAGAGAAAGTAAAAAATCGTTGGAGCGAATTTTGAGAAGTACATCAGTAAAGTACTAGTACTCTTTGGCCGATTTTGCTTAAAAGCTTATTTTCACTCTCCCGGACTGGGTGGGGGGGGGGGGTTGTTTAATTATACCACCCTGATCAAAAAGTTTCCGGAATAACCCCCGTCTGGCGCTCCCATCGTTTCGATTTGAGTTCTTGTTTTTTTTTTTTTTTTTTTTTTTTTTTTTTTCTGTTAAGTTGGTACATCTGTTGTTGATATTCCCACAGCTCAATTCCTTCATGCTTAAAATTGAACACACACCCACCCACAGACCATGTCGCGAAAACCACCTTTTTTGAACTCAGAGGGACCTCAAAACGTGGATATCTATCAAAATCTCGACATCGAATTTTCGACATGAATCCAATAGGTCCAAAAACGGGCTAGGGTCTAAAAATGGGCTAGTTTCTGTTGTAAAGCCCGAGGATTTCGCACTATATCGGGAATGGCGTGAAAATAGTCTTCTAGATCCCCTTGAAGAGCGACGAACAGTTAGTGCCCATCAGTCAACGGGTTCAGAAGCTGTGCGTAAAAAATCATCGATTATATACGTCAAACTTTCAGCAGTTATGTACAATATTGAGAAAGTAAAAAAAGAAAAGATTGATATTAAATCACATTTGTCCGAGTGAGTATAAGAGTTTGTAGGTGGGTGAGGGGTGGGGGGGGAGGGGGGGTTGTATTAATAATATTCATAAAAACAAATTAATATTATCCAAGAAAAAAATAATAATAACAGAAAAAGTTGAGAAACTTTTTTTTTTTTTTTTATTTTTATTTTATAAATATAAATGTAATGAAGAAGAAATAAAGAGGGAGGGGGGGGGTGAATAAAACTTGGACGTGCCTCTCTCACTTCCTCTCTCTCTCTCTCTCTCTCGCATCTTTTAAGTATAATCTACAAGCAGTTAATAAATTGGCAAAGTTATTCAATTTGCGATCATCGTTTGGCTAAATAGGAACAGACAGAGAGAGAGAATCCACCCCCCCCCCCCCCTTCCTTTTTGTGTTGATTAAAAAGCCGCTCTTGAACAAAATCAGGTATATTTCAAATTCAATTCTTTTTTTTTTTTTTTGCCCACTTGATTAGACTTTGTTTCTTATTTCAATCTAATAATTATTAATAAAAAAAAAAAGAAAGAAAATGCTACATCTGCCTTTTTTTTTTATTCTTAAAAAACTGATCTAAATAAAGTTGATTGGTTGAATAAGCAGCACATCTTATAACTTCTCTTTCCAGTAATTGAGTTTTTTAATTTTATTTTAATTTTAGATATTGAGTTTCTTTGTAAAATGTTTCTTATACAGTGTAACTTATATAGTGACTTTTGTTATATAGTGTATATTTTTAGAGACATTTATGTTTGATATATTTTATTATACACCTTAATTTTTTGTAAATATATTGTATTGTATACAAGAAGGGGCCGAATGGCTAACGCTAGAAGGCCGAGAATAAAGAGAAAAAAAAAAAAAATTTATTTTATTGTTTAACATCCCTTAAACAGAGAGGGAGGGCTTTAGTCAACTTAATATGACTACTAGATTATGTATTTTGGACACAGCAGGACCATGGGCGCTGAAAACGAGATAAATTCAGTACAATTAAGGGGGAATAGGAGCGAAGGTGTTACGCATGTTTTTCCCGCTAAGATGGCGTTGTGTGTTATAAAAAGTATGCCCAAAAAATCAAGTAATTCAAAAATTTGCCAAGAGATGTCAGAATGTTAGCTAATAATATTTAATGCATTTGGTTGATTTTCATTGATCTTTTAAAAATAAATACTTTATAAATGTTATTATATATTATGTATCTTTTATAAAAGCACAAAAATATATAAATATAGGCCATTAGGGGATCGGCTATTAGACTAGCCTGCCATCTATTGCAAGAATGCTGAACTAATTTCACATTTGATTTTTAAATAAATCATCTAAGCTTATTTTAAAATTTTTTTAATTAATATGTGATTAATAATAACAATAAATTCATTTTTTAATTAAAAAAAAATTGAAGATTATTGGGACAGATTGTTTTTTTGTATTTGCTTGATAACAAAAAAATTAATTACGATAATTTTTTAATAAATCATTAAAAACATTATAGCTCGATGTCCCAATCAATAATCTCTTATGAATTTAATTCATTAAAAAAAAAAAAACCGCATTGAAAAATTCCTTATAATAGTCTAGTTTTTTTTTAAAGCCGCTCCTGAACCCACTTAAGCACCCAGAGGAGTCATCTCTGGCTCTTCCAGGGGCATATAACTGGCATTTTGAGCCCTCAAATCAGAGGAGTTTTTCGGTGGGGAATCTGGTGATCCGAAATTTTCTCACATTATCCAAAGAATATTTAAAATAGGTGGACATATATAATCTATATTTCTTTTTTTTTTTTTTTGGTCTCTTTCGGGTGATGAGAGAAATAGCGAGCATTGCCCACTGAAACCAGGCTACGCAGCTAGTTAATTAATAAAATAAAAAAAAAAAAACAAAAATTAAATATGTATATTTTATTCATTTTATTATTAAATAAATAATCTAATTCAGGGTAAATTAATTATAATCCATCAAACATTTTTAAAATGTCATTTTTTGGTTCGGGGGATTGAGATATATATAATTTTATTATTATGAAAAAAACAAAAATCTTTTAAAATTAAATTATTTAAATAATTCATAAATATATTTTAAAGATTATTACTTTCTCTTACCTCTATATATATGTTAATATATAGAGAAAGAAAGTATTGGATTCATGTCAAAAATTCGATGTCGAGATTTTGATGGATCTTCACGTTTTGAGGTCCCCTGAATCCAAAAAAGTGGTTTTCGCGACATGGTCTGTCTGTGTGTGTGTGTGTGTGTGTGTCTGTCTGTGTGTCTGTGTGTGTGTCTGTGTTCAATTTTAAGCATGAAGGAATTGAGCTATGCTGCTGAAATTTTATATTTAAGTTAAACACCCCTCGGGACCGACAAAATAAGCTTTTAATCAAAATCGGCCCATGAGTACTAGTACTTTACTGATGTACTTTTTAAGTTTTTTTCGATTTTCTCAAAATTCGCTCTAACGATTTTGATTAAAATTCAAAAATCAATTATTTTTTAGATGCTCTTTCAAATGTATATTCTCGTTTTGCCCTCAAAATTGTTTGAAGCACACTTTACTCTTGTGCTTCATAGAGAAGATAGGAGAAATGGTTGCCATGGTAACAAAATATAAATATTTTTCCATACTTATAAATTTTACATCTGAATTCAAATATTCCCTACTGCCGGGAACTAAATACATGTCGACACAAACCTTCGGTAATCGAAAGTTGTGTACTGTGCTTGTCACACCAGATTTTTTTAATATTATATTTCGTTAAAATTTAATTAAATTATATTTAAGAATATAATAATAATGAAAGTTATTAAACAATCTCATTTCTTTTCTTTTTTTTTTTGTCCATGCTTGTACAGGGTTTTTCATTTTTTTGGGATCCAAATGGCTTAAATAAAATCATCGGACTGCATGGGGTCCGAACCCGTGACGTTCGGTATAGAAGCAAGGGCGGATCCAGAGGTGTTTCTCGGGGGGGGTAATCTGGGAAAAATTTTGTTTTTCGCGGAACCAAAAATTTTTTCATGTGCCGTTCGCCGAACCTAAAATTTTTTCCATCCGGAAAAATATTTTACCTTTTTTTTTTAGAGACCCAAAATTTTTCCCGCCCGCGGAACCAAAAATTTTCCCCGTCCGGAAAAATATTTTTCCTTTTTTTTAGAGACCCTTAATTTTTCCCGCCCGCGGAACCAAAAATTTTTTTCTGTGCCGTTCGCGGAACCAAAAAATTTTCATGCTCCGTTCACAGTTTCTTAAATTTTTCCCGTTTTTTAAATCTCGGGGGGGGGGATAATTACCCCCTTTACCCCCCCCTTGTATCCGCCCTTGTATAGAAGCTACCAACTAGACCAAGCCCGTAATGGTTTTTCATTAAGAGCGACGCATTTTTTTTTTTTTTTTTTTTTTTTTTCAATTTAAAGACTTGTGGGTTAGTTATGGAAATGATTTTTATTTCATATTCAGGAGCGACGTTTAAACGTACTTAAAAAAAAACTAGACTATAATAAGGAATTTTTCACTGCGGTTTTTTTTTTAATGAATTAAATTCATAAGAGATTATTGGGACATCGAGCTATAATTTTTTTAATGACTTATTAAAAAATTATCGTAATTAATTTTTTTGTTATCAAGCAAATACAAAAAAACAATCTGTCCCAATAATCTTTAATTTTTTTTAATTTAAAAATGAATTTATTGTTATTATTAATCACATATTAATCAAGAAATTTTTAAAATAAGCTTAGATTATTTATTTAAAAATCATCTGTCAAATTAGTTCAGCATTCTTGACAATAGATGGCAGGCTAGTCTAAAAGCTGATCCCATATTAGCCTATATCTGGCCTATATTTATATATTTTTATGTTTTTATAAAAGATACATAATATATAATAACATTTATTGTTAAAAGATCAATGAAAATCAACCAAATGCATTAAATATTATTAGCTAACATTCTGACATCTCTTGGCAAATTTTTGAATTACTTGATATTTAGGCATACTTTTAATGACACACAACGCCATCTTATCGGGATAAACATGTGTAACACTTTCGCACCCGTTCCCACTTAAAAATTCATTTTTTTTTTTTAACTCGAAGGTTAAGCAAATTCTTGCTTACTATATCGATGATTTGTTATCTGTTGCATTAAGTTTGCCAGTTGACTAGAAGTGAAGTAACCGACCCACAACTGACTATTACATCTTTTACAAATGTTTTAGTTGTAATATTTGCATATAACTTTGTTTGACCCAGAAAAGTTATTTTTAATTTCCATCCTTAATTCCTATTTAAATTGAAACTATTCGCTAGGACCCCCGTTTCCATTAACTCTAAATCACTTTAAATCTACTCGATGTTAAAGGATTCTTTTCTATACAATTTTATTTAACTTGCCGTGCTGCCTCTCTCTCTTTTTAGACCTCAGATAATAAACTAAATTCCTAAAATGAAAAGAATATTGAAATTTCGCACATATTATGGCCGGGTAATTTTTCATAATTTCAATTTTCTTAATCAATTGAATATACTTGTCTCAAATAATATGAATAAAATGATATTTAATTAAATTCAAGAAACTCGTGTTTTCCTTCTTGGACACAAAATAGACAGGTAATATGTCGTTTTGGTATAATTATTTAAAAAAAAACGGATAATTTTCAATAATATTTATTTTTGGTTGACTGGTGCGCTTACAAGTTTCGGCCACATTTTTTTGTAGCCGAACAGTTGAGAAGTGCGTTCTCTCGCTTTAACAGAATTTATTTTTCATTACGTACTACACATAAAAACATTTTCGTTCAAATCGGTGTTATGAAGGTTATGCACTCCCCTTGTAAATATATGTCGACACAAAAAATCTGGTGTGACAAGCACAGTACAAATCTTTCGATTACCGAAGATAAGAGAAAGTTGTGTGCTGTGCGAGAGTCACACCAGATTTTTGTTATTTATATTTATAACAATTTCTACACTTTTCTATGACAAAACCGTATGTATTTGAAACATTAGATACGTATGAAAATAAAACAAACAAAAAAAAAATTAAAAATACTAGGTTATAAGTTTAAAAGATGTATTAAAAATTAAACATTTTTGAAATTTATAATCTAGTGTTTTTAATTTTTTTTTTTTTTGTTTTATTTTCATTTATTCTGTAGGCCTACATAAAAACTGATAGAAAGTAATAGATTCAAAAATTCGATGTTGAAATTATTTTTTTTTTTTTTTTTTTTTGGAATGGGTGCATAAGGTCCGAAGACCTATAATGACCAATAGTCACATGCAGCCAGGAAGAAAATAAAAACAAAAGGGGAACTCAACTGCGGGAACTGAGAAGATGCCTGTTGAGGTTAGACTTGAAAGTCTGAAGATTGTAGGTTTTGGGGAAGAGAGACGCAGGGAGCTTGTTCCAATCACGGGAGGTCATGGGGACAAAGGAAATGTTGGAAATACACGTTCCCTGAGTTCAAAAAAAGTGAGTTCCACAAAATATGATCTGACTGTCTGTCTGTGCACAAAATATTTCTGAAAAAATATATTCGCTTGTTTTTGTTTTATTCTACTTGTTAAAACAAAAAAATGTATGTCGAATTTCCTGTTCTCTCTCTGTCTCTCTCTTAACGAAATTCAATTAATAATAATTTATAAAGCATTCGTAGGCAATCTCGATCATAAATTCTTGTTGGAACGATTCAATTACCGGAGGCCGAGTGCCTGGGGAAATCTGCCTTTGCGACGGACGACGGCCAAATGCCATCGTCTCATGGCCCTCTACAAATCTCTCTCTCGCTCTCTCTCTCTCTCTCTACCTGTTTTATCTACACTTTTATTTTTTTTTTTTACAATTGGATCTATGTAATTTTTTAATTCTTTTTTTGCTATACCCAATCGTAAAGTTTTTTCAAAAAATTTAAATTTTATTACTTTCTCATATAGAAAGTATTGTAATCGTAAAAAAATTCGACTTTGAGATTTTGATGTTTCTCCACGATTGTGACCTCCATGAGTCCAAAAATACCATTTTGGGCATTATTGCCCAATCGCACCGCACAATTTAAGTATAACTTAAAATAAAGTATCAGCAACATGGCAACGTTGTAAATTTTAGTGATATTCTGCTGATTTATTTGTGATTTAATATTATAAGACTTAAACGATACTGTTATTTATTAATAAATATATATTGGGGGTCCTGGCATCTTTATTCACGCCATTTGGGTCTTGAAACATGATTTTATTTTCAATCAGAGAACGTGTTATCTTAGCAACGAGCGTGGTTAGCAACGGATGACAATGAAAGTTTGTTAAATTTCATACTTAACCCCCAAATATTTAAGCCCTCGATTTCGGGGGCTTAGCAATGACTTAAGCTAAAAAACAATATTGATAATATAATATTAATTAACTAATAATAATACATTTTTTGGATTCGATTTCGATTTTTCTTATAAAAAACATGAACAATATGAACTATATTTTCGAGGATGATCTATATTATATTAGAGGAGGGTCTGTCGGTCCATCCGTCTGTCACGCTCTGACCAACTTCCCGTTGGAATTTTGAAACGAAATTTTCCAGTCTTATATTAGTAGAGCTGTGTTTTTCAATCTTTTTGAATTTACAGGTTGAAAAATTCTGGCGATTCTCTTGGTTCATGACCGACAAAAAGATTGTAAATCAAAAGACTATGTAAGTTATATGATTTTCTCTATTTTGGTACCTATTTCCCTTCTCCATGTAATTATGTTTTTATAATCGTGTAGAACTTTGCCTTTTTCCTTTTGCCGCCTACCCTCCGTGTAGGGCTTCGCCACCCCCTAGGGGTCCCGACCCACAGATTGAAAAACACTGTGACAGATCGTTATTAATATTTATATATAGTAGCCTATATATAAAATTGCTATTAATTAATCAAAAATCATGAAAATTAATATTTTGTTTCTGATTTTCTCATTTTTCTGAAATTAATATTTATAAACAATATGTATTTAATTTAGTTTATGATTATTAAAAAGAAAAAAATATTAAATTAAAAATAAATCACCAGAATATCACTAAAATTTACAACGTTGCCAGGTTGTTGATACTTAATTTTAAGTCATACTTAAATTGTGCGGTGCGATTGGGCATATGTCTGTGTGTGTGTGTGAATTTTAATTTGTCAAACAAATTCATTTGTTTATATTTACCCTTTTTTTTAATGACACCTGTATGATTTTGTTTTGATTTTTCTTTCCAAAATCAATGAAAAATGTCTTTTTCTTCTGTGATTATTTCAAAAACTATTCAGTTTTCGGAAAAATCTCAAAGAATACAAATTTTTTAAAATTGGATATTTTATCAGAATATAACAAAAAAAAATTGAAAATTACAAAATATTTGAAAAAACTTATTAGGTAAAGTACTACTTCCAAGTGACGTATTTACTCCAAAAGTTGATAGAAATCTACAATTTTAGTTTAAGGAGCATATACTAAATTTCATCCATCTAGCTGCTTTGGTTTTCGCAATCGTGTTCACTCTTCTCTCTCTTTCACTCTTTTTTCCCATCTGGTATCCAAATGGCTTAAATAAAATCATCGGACTGCCTGGGTCCGAACCCGCGACGTTTGGTATAGGAGGTAGGCACGCTACCTACTACGCCACACCCGGGGGGCGCAATCGTGTTCACACACACACACACACACACCCAGACGAAATTCCCAAAGAATATACCAGAAAGTCTCGGGGAAGTCTTAGGGACCGTGCATCTAGACCTTTGCGCCAACTAGTGGCAATCATCTTAATTAATTGGAATTGTTTATTAAATATTTAACATGGGATTTATTTTTGAATAATTTGTAATAAAATATTATTTGAATTATGTCGACTTAAAAAAAAAAATTTGCTATAATAATACATCACATCAAAAATCTAGAATGGATGTGAAAGTGGAATTTTATAAATTTTCAGAGAGCATGTTTGGAGCCGCATGGAAAATAGCAAAACGTGGATAAAAACAGTAAAAAATGTTGTGCAAGTTCAATATTTTAATTAAAAATTAAAATGAATTTTTAGATTAAACATGACGCATGGAAAAAAAATTCACTTTGATAACTAAGTTTTTAATATTTATAACATTTATTTCATAATAAAAATGGATAACCTTAAAAAAAATTTTTCTGTTTAACATTTTCTGTTCATATGTAAAATTTTCTGAGTTTATGATTCAGGCCTTGAATCAGGGGCGTATATAGAAATTTTTTTCGGGGGGGGGGGCCCAAACTGAAAATTTTTCTGCGGAAAATTTTTTTTTTTTAAGAAACTAAATTTTTTTTCACACGAAATTTTTTGCGGAACATTTTTTCCTTTGCGGAACCAAAGTTTTCCATCCTGTTGAAAAATTTGTTGCACTGATGTCTGTATATCCCTATAGATGTATATGTGTTTGGAAAATTTCGGGGGGGGGGGGGGCCGGGCCCCCTCGCCCCCCCCTTATATACGCCCCTGCCTTGAATAATCATATAGGTGAATAGACCAATAAGTAGTTTTATTGGGACATCGAGCTATAATTTTTTTAATGACTTATTAAAAAATTATCGTAATTAATTTTTTTGTTATCAAGCAAATACAAAAAAACAATCTGTCCCAATGATCTTTAATTTTTTTTTTTAATTTAAAAATGAATTTATTGCTATTATTAATCACATATTAATTAAGAAATTTTTAAAATAAGCTTAGATGATTTATTTAAAATTCATCTGTCAAATTAGTTCAGCATTCTTGCAATAGATGGCAGGCTAGTCTAACAGCCGATCCCCTAATAGCCTATATTTATATATTTTTATGCTTTTATAAAAGATACATAATATTTAAAGTATTTATTGTTAAAAGATCAATGACAATCAACCAAATGCATTAAATATTATTAGCTACCATTCTGACATCTCTTGGCAAATTTTTGAATTACTGTACTTGATTTTTGGGCATACTTTTAATGACACACAACGCCATCTTAGAGGGAAAAACATGCGTAACACCTTTGCTTTGTCAAGAGATGTCAGAATGGTAGCTAATAATATTGTTGCTTTGGTTGATTTTCATTGATCTTTTAACAATAAATACTTTATAAATGTTATTATATATTATGTATCTTTTATAAAAGCATAAAAATATATAAATATAGGCCAGATATACGCTAATAGGCGATCAGCATTTAGACTAGCCTGCCATCTATTGCAAGAATGCTGAACTAATTTGACAGTTGATTTTTAAATAAATCATCTAAGCTTATTTTAAAAATTTCTCAATTAATATGTGATTAATAATAACAATAAATTCATTTTTAAATTTAAAAAAAATTAAAGATTATTGGGACAGATTGTTTTTTTGGATTTGCTTGATAACAAAATAATAATAATAATTCTTTAATACGTCATTAAAAAAATTATAGCTCGATGTCCCAATAATCTCATATGAATTTAATTCATTTAAAAAAAACCGCATTGAAAAATTCCTTATAATAGTCTTGTTTTTTTTTTTTAAAGTACGTTTAGACGTCGCTCCTGAGAGCGCTTATTTCGGCAATAGTGCTGCCTCTATATTTCATGCACGATCCCTATTGTTATCACCAAATTGGTAGCTGAATTGTTTTTTTTTTAATATTCGTTGCATTTGTCTGGCATAATGTACAGTAGTAAAAAAAAAAAAAATTACAAGAGTGATGTAAGTGTGTGTGTGTGTGTGTGTGTGGAGTCTCCCTTCTGGCTTTTCGTACAAATACTCACTTGATATAGAGCTGTCTATAGCAGACCCTATATCAATGTTGGGATCATAATAATGTCAGTATAGAGTAATTTGCCAAGGCAAACATTCAATAACCTAAATTCACTCTATCACGTGGTTTGCGTTACGTTTGCTCTCATTTACTAAACAAACAAATCCATTGATCAACGACGACTGGCCCCTTTTTTTTTTCTACCTTTGGTCAGAGGCCATTGCATAATTTAAGGTATCCCAATCCCTCACTCCCCTTTCGTTGTCGTTATTCTTCGCTTCTTCCAATCAGCAACGAGGAAACTCGTCTCAATTGCATTTTATCGTAGTTTTAAATCGATTTATTACGAGAATATGCATTAAAAGCCGATTTATATGCTGTCCCCTTCCCCCTTTTTCCAATTTCGATACCAAAAACTTTATTGGATTATCTGAAATATATATCTACTATTCGAAAAGAATTTGTATTCCAGATATATATAAAATAAATAAACAAGAAAAAAAAAGTATGACAAAATCAAAGTTATTATTTCAGATTTATATAATAGCAGAGTGTCTGTCTGTCCGTCTCTCTGTCTCTCTGTTAGCCAGTCACGCTCTGTTTGACCAACTTCCCATTGGAATTTTTGAAACGAAATTTCGCAGTCTTATCAAGGACGTTATGGAGAGTCCACTATAAATACTCTGGTTGCGAAATTCTTATAACTTTTTGAGTTATAAATTCCTAAAGTTACGATTTCTCCCATAGGAAATCTATAGAGAAATATTTATGTATTCTTTGCATTTGTGTATTCTATGAATATAAACAAATCCTCAAGCAGGCACTGGATTGGAATAGTAGTAATAATAATTTTCTTTTTATAACGAAGAAAAGCCTGCCGAAGGCGGACGGCGCGGCTAGTCTATATATATAATAGCGTAGTGTCCGCCCTTCTGTTTGTCACGCTCTGGGCAACTTCCCGTTGAAATTTTGAAACGAAATTTTTTTCTTTAAAGAGGACCTACTAGGGATTACAGGAAAATTATTTTCATCCCGAAATTCCTATAACTTTTTGAGTTATATAGGTAATATAAATTATACACAAGGTTATTTGTTTCAATTCATTTTATTGACTTAATACGCATTTCGACACTATGTCATCATTTTGTAAACTTCTGAAGATGACACACATAGTGTCGAAATGCGTATTAAGTCAATAAAATGAATTGAAACAAATAACCTTGTGTATAATTTATATTACCTATTTAAATATGTTTCAACTAGTGCCAACGGTCGCCAGTATCAATTTAATTTTGAGTTATAATTTCCTAAAGCTACGATTTCTCCCTAGGAAATGTATAGAGATCATACCATATAGCAATCATGTGTCAAGAGACTTTGAAGCATTTTTGCAAATATATATTGGACTTACAAGGCGAGGTCGCCACCTGTGGGTCACCGATTTTTTTCAAACTCATAGGATTTGAAGATTAGTATCTGGACATCAATTTCCTAAAGCAGTACGATGCGCTTCTCAAAAACACTCAAGAAAATCCACTTTGAAGACTATCAAGATTTCCGAGCTCTATAAGTTTGAATAATTTTGTTTATATGTAAACATTGCCTGGTAGCCGTGAGAGTAAGCGCAACAGTCTGGTAAACAAGGAGTCGCTAGTTCGATGCTTGTTGGGGACATTTTTTTTTCTCTTACCTATGTATATATGTAATATATATATATAGAGAGAAAGTATTGGATTCATGTCAAAAATTCGATGTCGAGATTTTGATGGATCTTCACGTTTTGAGGTCCCCTGAATCCAAAAAAGTGGTTTTCGCGACATGGTCTGTCTGTGGGTGGGTGGGTGGGTGGGTGGGTGGGTGTGTGTGTGTTCAATTTTAAGTATGAAGGAATTGAGCTAGGAGGCTGAAATTTTATATTTAAGTTAAACACCCCCCGGGACCGGAAAAATAAGCTTTTAATCAAAATCGGCCAAAGTGTACTAGTACTTTACTGATGTACTTTTTCAGTTTTTTTCGATTTTCTCAAAATTTGCTCCAACGATTTTTTTTAAAATTCAAAAATCAATTATTTTTTAGATTCTCTTTAAAATGTATATTCTCATTTTGTGATTGAAATCTTCTGAAGACCACTTTACTCTTGTATTTCATAGGGAAGATAGGAGAAATGGTTGTCATGGTAACAAAATATAAATATTTTCCCATACTTATAAATTTTACATCTGAATTCATATGTTCCGTACTGTCGGGAACTAAATATATGTCGACACAAAAAATCTGGTGTGACAAGCACAGAACACAACTTTCGATTACCGAAGGTAAGAGAAAGTTGTGTGTTGTGCGCCAGTCACACCAGATTTTTTTATTTCAACTCTCTATCCGTATATACAGTATCTCTCATATTAACATTTATAAAATTGAAATTAAATTAACAAAATATTTTAAATTTACATTTATAATATAATATTCGTATTTTCAGTGTGTAACGAGTGGTAAAAATAAAAGATGTTAATTTATATTGAAAAAATATTTGTTAATTTAATTTCAATTTTATAAATTTTAATATGAGTGATACTGTATATACGGATGGTGAATTGAAAGAAAAAAAAAAAATGTCCCCAACAAGCATCGAACTAGCGACTCCTTGTTTACTAGATTGTTGCGCTTACTCTCACGGCTACCAGACACTGTTTACATATAAACAAAATTATTCAAACTTATAGAGCTCGGAAATCTTGATAGTCTTCAAAGTGGATTTTCTTGAGTGTTCTTGAGAAGCGCATCGTACTGCTTTAGGAAATTGATGTCCAGATACTAATCTTCAAATCCTATGAGTTTGAAAAAAATCGGTGACCCACATGTCGCGACTTCCCCTTGTTAGAGAATTTTGCAAAAATAATTTTTTATATTTTATTGTTTATTCTCTAAATTAGTCGTATTTTTAGAAATAATTTATGAATAACTGCAATAATTACAGTATTTACTTGCACAGTTGACAAAAAAATGATATATAACACTGGGCAACAGTGATTTTGTTGACTGAGAATTTGAAGCTATTTCTGGGTATATTTTTTTTTAATAATATTTAATAAAGTTAGTGTCCATGACCAAATGTTCAGAGAGCATACATAAGCTTCTCGTAGATAGGGTTCGCTTTTTAATTCAATTGAAGTCCATTTTTTTTCGACCAGTGAGTGTACTTGTTTTTTCTTTGCTCACGTTTTTGTTCATAATTTCGTTAATAATTAACAGATTTTTACGAATGAATGCTTTTTAGAAAGCCAAAGAACTATAGAATATCGTACATATATGTTTTTTGCATTCAGGGATATCTAAAATTGTATTAGGGGTGACCAAAGCAAAAAAAATCTTGAAAATTTCGATTTTTCTAAACTTTAAGCCGTTTGCGGCACGTCTAAATGACCTCCGATTGGAATGAAACTTAAAATTTATATGTATTATAAATATCTGCATATTTTTAAAGGGTGTCGTCTTAGAAAAATTCAGGTAATATAAAATTAGAGCCGCTTTAGAGAACATTTTCTATTGAAATTTTATTTTCTCTATAGCTCTAAAATCTGACGTGAGGGCGCAAAACTGATGGCATTTTTGGAATCAGCCAAATACCCAGAAATAGCTTCAAATTCTCAGTCAACAAAAAAAAAAGTTTCTTTTTGTTGCCCTGTGTATTCTAATCAAAACAATTTAAATCAGAAAAAACTTTAAATCTCTCAAATCTCGGTTCCTGGCGCTTGACACACTAATGCGTAACAAAGTCCAAGTAGCCCTCCATACCTGAGCGAGTGTATGTTTTCATTAATTGTATGAATAATTTCACCACTAGCGGGCCGCGCGACTAGTTTTCAATAAAACAAAGTTTTACGTTAATGCACTCCAGATTTTATTATTTAATTGAAAGCGCTTTTATTAACAAAATAAACAAATTTTTTAACAAGCAATTGATTAAAATTTTATTAATATTACGTTGATGGCTTATTTAATTGAATTAAACTCTTCTTAATTTTGATTTTATTTAATTTTATTAAATACGTGCTCTCGTTTTTAAAAGAAGAGATCATAAATGTATGAATGAGTTCATTATTATTTAATAATAAATACCCCCCCCCCCGTAAATGTTTGTTAATTTTTAATTCATTTTTTCAAGGGGTGGGGAGGGGGGAGGCCGTTAAAGACTGTAATTCAAATATCGTATCGCATGTGTTGATGAATAAAGCCACTATCATATTAAAACGACAATTAATTAAATGGCCTATAATTTCTGATTAAATTTTTTAATAGCCCCTCCCCCTTTTATCGTTTTTAATTTGCACCAGTAAATTACAAGCATATGTGTGTGTGTGTGTGTGTGTGTGTGTATTCTGGCAATTATCCCTTTGTTGTATTTAATCAAATTTCATTTCCGCATGTTTTATCAAATCAAATTATGTTATATTTATTATTATTGTTATTATATCACTATATTGGAATATGTATACTTATTTATTTTTGAATTAATTAATAATGCATTTTACGTCAATATTTTTTTTTGTTTTGGCATCTAATTGAAGGTTTGCTGAGGGGGTTCAGGAGTCGTACTTAAAAAAAAAAAAAACTAGACTATTATAAGGAATTTTTCAATGCGGTTTTTTTTTTTAATGAATTAAATTCTCTACACAGATGGGTCCAAATTCGCAAATAAAACAGGATGTGCCATTTACGATTCTCTCTCCTCTTCCTTCTTCCTATATAAACTCTCACAGTTCCACTCCATATTTTCCGCAGAACTCAGAGCTATATACGAAGCAGTAATATACATCAAATACAATAATTTCAAATCTTCAATTATATTCTCCGACTCAAAAAGCGCCCTTCAATCTCTACAAAGAAATCCATCGAATGAAATAGAGCACATCCAAACAAAAATTCTCACGGTAATTAAAGACATCGCAGACCGTGGAAAGCACATCCAACTCAACTGGATAAAAGGTCATGCAGACTCCCGGGAAAACTGCTTTGTGGACTTCCTAGCCAAGAAAGCAGCATCTATAGGAGCACCTCTTGATATAGGAATCTCGTGGAGAGATGCCCTAGCCCAGTTTAAATTAAAATTCAAAGAAGAATGGAAACATCATTGGCAGTTTACAAGTCAGTTAAAAGGATCATTCACAGCAAAAATTAAACCAATCCCCGGACCAACCTGGTTTCAAGATATTCCGTCAGCAACAAGAAAATCCATTTATCTTTATAACAGGCTGCGAATTAACCACACAAGGTCTCCATCCCATCTCTTCCGCTTCAATATGACCCCCTCACCATGCTGCTCTTGTTCAGAAATAGCCTCCCCAGGAATCCCCCGACTTCAATTTCTAAAGAAAATACAACCTCAATTCCGATCTTCTCCAACATAATATCCGTCTGCAGAACTCTTGACACACCTAGAGACTTACTGTACCACCACTAAAATAGCCATATAACAGCGTAAACCTTTTTTAGTAGATATATTTTAGTGAATTTTGATTCATACTAATGTATTTTTTAATATTTATTATTATTGTTTTATTTGATAATATATATTTTATTTAAGCAGTTTACTTTTCGATAACTTTTCTTTTAGAGTATATTCTATTTATTTATTCACCCTTATTTATACATCTTTACTACATATATATTTATACAAAAAAAAAAAAAAAAAAAATGTACAGGGAAAATGGTCTTCGACCAAGTACCTTTAGGATAATAAAATAAAAAAAAAAAAAAAATTAAATTCATAAGAGATTATTGGGACATCGAGCTATAATTTGTTTAATGACTTATTAAAAAATTATCGTAATTAATTTTTTTGTTATCAAGCAAATACAAAAAAACAATCTGTCCCAATAATCTTTAATTTTTTTTAAATTTAAAAATGAATTTATTGTTATTATTAATCACATATTAATTAAGAAATTTTTAAAATAAGCTTAGATGATTTATTTAAAAACCCAACTGTCAAATTAGTTCAGCATTCTTGCAATAGATGGCAGGCTAGTCTAACAGACGATATAGTATTAGCCTATATTTATATATTTTTATTCTTTTATAAAAGATACATAATATATAATAACATTTATAAAGTATTTATTGTTAAAAGATCAATGAAAATCAACCAAATGCATTAAATATTATTAGCTACCATTCTGACATCTCTTGGCATATTTTTGAATTACTTGATTTTTTGGGCATACTTTTTATGACACACTACGCCATCTTATCGGGGAAAACATGCGTAACACCTTCACTCCTTAAGAAACATGAAATATCTTATACATAACAAATATATAGAGGTAAAAGAAAGTAAAAACTAACAAAGTAAATCAGAAAATTTATTTTAATATCTATTGCTGTATCTTTTTATTTAATTTAATCTCATCTATCAGGTTAATAAACAAAAAAAAACTTTTTGTTGAATAAAACACCAAGTTCAAACGGTTTCAAGTAATTAATAGGAGGCTTTATATAGGCTTTCTATTTCATGCCTATGTGTGCCTGGAAGGAAGGACCATCCAGGACAAGGGAATCTGTGTCATATTTAGCTAGAAAGGAAATTGTCCAGGCCTTGACTCCTTGTTCCCTTGAGTTTAATTTCCTGCCAACAAAAGAATCCCCCTACCACTTTACCTTGCTCAGGCCGGCATATAAATAATCAAATTATTCAATATGATGGTCTTAAAAAAATATATAATAATAACCCGAGTCGAAATCGAACGCCTGGTTTGAGTCTACAAAACCTCAGAATCTAATTGTTGTCTAAGTAGACTTAACAGAATCAAACTAGGATTTGAAAGCATGGTTTCTATGGAAATTTGATAGTCTGGTTTGGTTCTAACAAGTCTACTTATGTCCCTTTTTGACATGTTTAGACTCAGACCAGGTATTCGAAATACTAGTTTAAGTCTACCAGAACTACTATTACGATCAGCAGTACTGAATGCTGGAATCCTAGTTTAGGCCTATAAATTCTCATTTAAAATTTGTTTATATACATATATACAGAGTGACAAAAAAGTTCTGATAATTTTGTTAGATTAGCAAAGAGGTATGCTTGTTTTTTGGCAATGAGAAAAATAACTTTTAGAGTGTTTTCTTCAAATATTTCGAAGACATTTAATAGCACTTCACCGCTGATGAAGAAGTCCTATTAAATGCCATCGAAATATTTGAAGAAAACACTCTAAAAGTTATTTTTCTCATTGCCAAAAAACAAGCATACCTCTTTGCTAATTTATACAACTTGGCACTCCACATTCGAAATTTTTTACTTTCTCTTACATCTATATATGTTAATATATATAGAGAGAAAGTATTGGATTCATGTCAAAAATTCGATGTCGAGATTTTGATGGATCTTCACGTTTTGCTCTTCATTTCGCTACAATTAAATTCTTAAATAAAAGGAAAATCAAATTAATCTTTAAATAAAATATTTTTTGTTTAAATATCAATTTTCTTTAATTTGAGAATAAGATAACATATATTTAAAAAAATTTAAAAATTCCAAATGCTCTTCGTGTCGATTTCAATATTTCTGGAGATTCATTACTGAAATTGTTTTAAAGAAAATATGGATGTAAAAATGAGTTTCCATCTCTAAAATAAATCACATTAATTTTTATCTTGACTGTATATGTAGGCCTATACCATCAGCTATCACATGTGGAAAAATATTTTTCTTTTCAGTAAGAACTTCATTTAGTTCTCTGGAAATGTGAAAAATATATAAATTAATTTTAAAAATTTATAATCTTTTTTAATTTGTCTTCTTACCTTTCAAAATGACATGAATGGCCAATGTTCCTTGTATTCATTTAATAAAATTAAAGTGGCTTCTTCAGGCCAATGTGTTTTTACAACTAAAATTTATAATGAATATAATTGAAAAAATTAAATAGAATATAAGATTACATCTATATAAAAAAAAATAAAAATAAAAATAACAGCTAACCTTATCATTTTGTTTTGGCTTGTTTTTATAACGTTGACCCTTAAATAAATAAAAATAATTAATAATAATAAAGAAAATTAATGAAAAAAATGAAAATAAAACTTAAAACTTACTTCTTTTATATCGATAATAAATCCAAATATCCAAGGAATGAAAGAAAATGAAAGGTGGTCATCTATTAAAGCTTTGGCGCTTAGATCGCACTGTTTTTAATTTTTACCCGAGAGGATTAGAAGGTTCAAACCAGTACTTCCCGAGTCAAAATCGAACGCCTGGCTTGAACCTTTTAGTCCTCAATTGAAGACTGCAAGGTTCAAGCCAGGCGTTCAAGTACAGGTTTGAACCTTCTAATTCTCCTGGTAGGTTTAGTAGGCTTTAACCAAATTTTAATCCTATCAAATAACAAAGGAATTGAGGACTAAAAGGTTCAAACCAGGCGTTCAAGTACTGGTTTGAATCTTCTAATTCTCCTGGTAGAATCAGTAGGCTTTCACAAAATTGTAAATAAATAACATCCCATCAAATAACAAGGGAATTCAGGACTAAAAGGTTCAAACCAGGCGTTCGATTTCGACTCGGGAACACTAGTCGACAAAAATGAACTTTTTTTCTTTCACAAGAATGAATGAATCTATAGTCCCCTGAAAAGTACTATCTTGCCGCCAGCTTCGGTGGTCCCCTCAGGTCCCTTCACCTCATTTCTCTCTCTTTGTGGGCCCCTCTAGGTGAAGGACAGGGAGGCAAAGGAGGTGAAGGGGGCTATAAAGGCTGGCGGCAAGATAGTATATTTCATTGACTAGAGCACCAGGTAGTAGATTATGAACTTAGCTTCCGGTCCCCACAATTCTGCATGGTTTTTAGGCCGTACATTTAAATTTATGACAAAGAGAGAGAAAGAAGGTGAAGGGGTTAGAGGGGACCACGAGGCTGACTGCAAGATAGTACTTTTCCCGGACTATAGAGGATCACCGCAGTTGCTGTTGCTGACAAGATTGTTTGAGGTTTTAAGTATAAGAATTTGACCATAGTAGCAAGTCTTCACATTATCTTAGCACGTATTCCATGGATCTACTATACAAATAAGAGGAGTAGGGGTAACAAAAAAATTGGTCCGGATCCTTAAGGGGCCCTTACACGATCAATCATACTGTCAGTCTGAGTGAATCAGTCCGATCGTCAGTATTTTCTTCATTCAAGTATAATTTTACACGTAGCATTCAGACTACCAGTCAGAATAAAGTTCTTTTTAGCTCATTCGACTGTGGGAAGCCACTAATTTGTCTTCTTAACTAAACTAACTTTGTTCCCTGCCACTAAGTAACAATAAAAAAACAAAAAGAAAACGGCCATCAGTCTTCCGTCTTGCCCATACACGTTCAATCAAAACGCCAATCAGCTCAAATACTGTCAGTATGATTGATCGTGTAAGGGCCCCTTTATACAAAGCTGTAGAGGCCGCTACAAGAATTTATTCCGCCTTTGGAGAGACGTCAATGAATAAACGAACTGCTCAAAAGTGGTTTTATTCTGGATGAGTTCTCCTCCTTCACGACGGTGCTTCATACGGCAAAAGCGTCAAAACAATGGGCTGGGAAGTTCTACTTGACGTTGTCCCATGTTTTTGGATTTCATGGATAACCAACAGCAGTTCCAAAAAAGCGACGATGTCACTGTATCTCAATTTTTGGACTCCAAAAACAAGGGTTTTTTCAAAAAGGTAATTTCTGTCTCGTTGGGAACGTTATTGATTATTTCGAAGAATATGTTTAAGTTTTTTGAAGACCAATTTTTGATGAGTGACGAAAAGCGCACGAACTTTATTGGTTACCTGGTATCATCCGATATCTTGTCCGAGTTTTCTAGTCTTGATTTTTGGGACCCAATCGATGCTTAAAAAATTCCGTCACTGATCTCAAGTATGAATTAAAAACAAATAATAATAATAAGAATGACTTATATGAAGGGTTTAATTAATTTTCAAAGAACAAATGAAATTAAATGGAATTGGAAATTTCTCTCTCTCCCTATCAGTGTTTGGAATTAAAACAGATATTTGCTTAACAAGAAAGCTTACCGTCTTGTGTTTAGACAGATCGGCTGTGACGAGAGCAGATAGGGTGAGAGAGTAGGAAATGGAGAAGGAGGGTGGGGGGTGGGGGTGGGGGAGATGTTCGATTCCACCCCCTTTTAAATTCTCGAATTTATGCCTATCTCTCCTTCGCCTTTGAAGTTGTCTCTTTTAATTGAATTCCCTCTGTCTGAGAAGCCGAAGCTCAAATCCATTTGTGTGCCCAATTAACATCAATAAATATGCAGACAATTGCTTTTTAAATAGTAACGTAACAAAAAAAAAAATGGGGTAGCTAATTCAATATGTAAGTTTTTTCGTCGTCTTTTGCAATCAAAAAGTCATTAATTAAATTCCCTATTTCTTAATTGAAGTTGAATTTACATTCCATTTGCCCCTCACTGTGTGTTATTTCCATCAAAAACTTAATTCAATTAATGTTACAATAAAAAAAAAAAAAGAAAATTAATTTTGTCTTTTTTTTTTTTTTTGATTAGAATTATTATGATGAAACAAAAATTGTTTCATTATTTTAAACAAAGCAAAATATTTTTTTTTTTTTTGTTTAAGTTTATCTGGATTTTGTATAGAAATCCAGAAAAATAATCCGGGTAAAATTAATTATTTAATATCATTGTCAATCGTCAATACATGGGGGTGAGGGATGGGGGATATTCATACCATCACCCTCCACTTCGTCCAAAAAAATGATTTTTTTTTTTTTATGTTCCACGTTCTATTTGACCTGTTGAAAATTCGATTTGAAATTTTGCACTTTTCTAGAGGACCTTATGAAAGAATGGAAAATTTATTCTTCTGAGAACAGTTAGACGATGTGTATTTTTATTTTATTTTTTTTGGAATGGGTGCATAAGGTCCGAAGACCTATAATGACCAATAGTCACATGCAGCCAGGAAGAAAATAAAAACAAAAGGAGAAGCATAAAGGGGAAACTCAACTGCGGGAACTGAGAAGATGCCTGTTGAGGTTAGACTTGAAAGTCTGAAGATTGTAGGTTTTGGGGAAGATAGACGCAGGGAGCTTGTTCCAATCACGGGAGGTCATGGGGACAAAGGAAGAATGAAATTGATTTGTTCTGTTAGTCGTGATCTGAACAGCATAGGGATGCTGGGAAGATGCCTCTCTTGTGTTCCGTGAATATGTTGCATTGGGTGGGATAATTGATTTTAATTCGGCAGAGCATTGACCATGGTAATACCTGTAGAAGAGAGATAGTGAAGATACTCTTCTTCTATGATCTAGTGACTGTAGGGATGCAGTAAGGGTAGAATCACCTATCAGTCTAATTGCACGCCTCTGTATGGCTTCCAAGGAGGAGAGAGCGTCTTTCGACGCCCCTCGCCAAAGGTGGTTAAGGCTAAAATAATTCCTTTTCATCCCTCCAAATTTGATTCATGGCCCTATAATTAACGAAAAGGGTTGGAAATAAGTAGGGGGCTCTCTCCCGAAAACGGTACGTGGTGGGGGAAAACGGAGATCATATTTGGATTCAGGAGGTCATTTTATTTAAGAATCTGAAGGAATTATCTCGGGGCCGGTAAAAAAAGTTTCATTTTGCCGTATAGTGTTTCCTAAGGCATTTTTTCTTTTGCGCCTAGGGCCTTAATTTGTCTTAATCCGCCACTGCCCATGTTTAAGGAAAAGCGAGATGTCTATTCACGGCGTCCTATGCATTACCATTGAAGAAATTTTTTCTCCACAAAACACCCTGTTGTTAAAAGAAATTTTAATTTCCTAATTGAAATAAAAAAAAAAAAATTTTATTTTTATTTTTAACAAAAAACATTCTTCTCTCTTTTCAAGCGTAAGCGTAAAGTAGAAAAAATCTGAGTGGGATTTTTGATTTAGTCCATTCCAGTGGGAATTTATCCTTTTGTCTTCTTCTTTCCTCCATTCCCTGATGAGAGAGAAAAAGGAACGACTCCCTTTTAGAGAGAGAAAAAAAAAAACAAAAACGGACACGCCAAGGCAATTAATTCGCAGATCAAACTTGGAAAAAAAAAAAAAAAAAGTTTTAATAGTCAAGCTCATATGAAATGCTAAACATGTCGGAACAGAGAGAAAGGGAGGGAGGGAGTGCTGCTGCATCCTTTTATTCTAATCCAAATTAAATAGAAATATACAAAGTTTAAGAGAGAGAGAGAGAGATCCTTGACCCTAATGATAAAAATAAATTCAACAAACTCAACACACACACACATTTAAATTAAAATTATTTTCACTTTCGTTATTATTCAAGTCCCTAACTAACTAACTACTTACAATTTAAACGAATTTTGATACTGAATTCTAAAGTAAAAAAGAAAGTTTTCAACTTGAAAATAACCTTTAAAAAAAAATCTGGTGTGATGGTCGCACAACATACAACTTGTGTTCTGGGCTTGGCACACCAGATTTATTCTGTAGATATAAATTTAGTTTCTCTGTGTCAATATGTAATAAAATCTATATATGGATTAGGTAGATGTAAGCAGCCAGAAAGTGATAAAAAAAAAAAAAAAAAAAAAAAACTCTATTTGATTATCGTCGACGTTTCGGAATCACATCTTCAGGACGCTAAACTGTTAATGTTGCTTAGATAGATGCAATTTCGGTTAAATGATTAAATTTGCATATACTATTAGATGAGAATTGACCTACGGCAATTCACATATACATCTAATGGTATAATTGGAGGTTTTACTTCTTTTAAATCCGTATGATGGAGTTCACGGTAATTAAAACAAAGTATTTTACTTTATTATACAGGGATTTTATTGCCAGACAACTGTTGTGTGCACATTCTCACAGTTTCGGTCCGAAAAGGATCATCATCAGGCCATGAATTCCTTGTCTCTTTTTCAAATATATATTTCCCCAAAGGGGGTGAAATGCCATGAATTATATATATTATGGAGTGGGAGAATATTTTAGTTTGTTTTAGAATCCAGACTCTGTCCTGTGTAGTGCATATTTGAACCACAAGATCAGAGCTTCTAGGATTAGTTTTTAAAGATTATTTTTTCTATATTATTAATTACATGTAATGATAAAATATTTTACTTTCTCTTACCTATGTATATATGTAATATATATATAGAGAGAAAGTATTGGATTCATGTCAAAAATTCGATGTCGAGATTTTGATGGATATACACGTTTTGAGATCCCCTGAATCCAAAAAAGTGGTTTTCGCGACATGGTCTGTCTGTGGGTGGGTGGGTGGGTGGGTGTGTGGGTGTGTGGGTGGGTGGGTGGGTGTGTTCAATTTTAAGCATGAAGGAATTGAGCTATGAGGCTGAAATGCTATATTTAAGTTAAACACTCCCCGGGACCGGAAAAATAAGCTTTTAATCAAAATCGGCCAAAGAGTACTAGTACTTTACTGATGTACTTTTTCAGTTTTTTTCGATTTTCTCAAAATTTCTCTTTAAAATGTATATTCTCATTTTGCAATTGAAATCTTCTGAAGACCACTTTACTCTTGTATTTCATAGGGAAGATAGGAGAAATGGTTGCCATGGTAACAAAATATAAATATTTTCCCATGCTTATAAATTTTACATCTGAATTCATATGTTCCGTACTGTCGGGAACTAAATATATTTCGACACAAAAAATCTGGTGTGACAAGCACAGAACACAACTTTCGATTACCGAAGGTAAGAGAAAGTTGTGTGCTGTGCGCCAGTCAAGCCCGGCTTTCCATCGATATTTTCACTCTAGCTATAGGATTTTTATACTCTCGCATTCTATGAATGGAAAGCGGAGTTAACCAAAATGTTATTGTCCTTTTAAGTAAAAAAAAAAAAAACATTTTTGAAAATTTTTTGATGTTCATAACTTAAAAATTTATTTTTCCCTCCCACACATTTATTGTCATATTTGTTTACAGTTCCCTTGTATCTAAAAGGCAAATTTTAGTACATTGCTCATTAGGCCTCGTCTTTCCTCAGGGCTTTTAAAAATAAATATTGTATTTATATAATGAAAATTTTTAAACAATTTTTGTATGTTAATTTTGTTGTTAGGCTAAAGGTCCTCTAGGCCCCCCGGGAATCGAACCGTGTGGTTGCTTCGCCATTTGCTCCAGAACTCCGAACCCTGGAGCATCCACATTAAGAAAATTATATCAGCAAGTGAATAGACTCTCTCTAACACCATTTGGGATAGCTGAATTTTTTTCCAAGACATTTATTTTGAATATTCAAATTCGGACTTAACTTATCATTTAACAATTTTTGTGATTATCATTAAAGAAACAATCTGGTGTGACTGGTAGCACAGCACGCAACTTTCTCTTACCTTCGCTAATCGAAAGTTGTGTTCTGTGCTTGTCCCACCAGATTGTTTCTTTAATGATAATCACACTACTTTTTTCTCGTTCACACTCACACTCACACACACATTCACACAGGATACCAAATGGCTTAAATAAAATCATCGGACTTCCTGGGGTTCGAACCCGCGACTTTTGGTATACTAGGTTAGCACGCTAACCCTTACACCAAGCCCCGAGGGCTCCCTCGCCTTCTTAATTACGAAAAGAAAAGTTTTATTACTATTTCAATCCAGTGCCTGCTTGAGGTTTTGTTTACGTTCATAGAATACACAACTGCAAAGAATACTTAAATACATTTCCTATGGGAGAAATTGTAACTTTAGGAATTAATAACTCAAAAAGTTATAGAAATTTCGGGACCTGGGTATTTTTCCGGGGCTCTCCATAACGTCCTCTATAAGACTGCAAAATTTCGTTTCAAAATTCCAACGGGAAGTTGGTCAAACTGAGCGTGATAGACGGACAGACCGACACTGCTATTATTACACTGGTCAACACGATTTTTGGGTCTAGCTTCTTCATATGAAATTTTTGTTTCTCTTACTCTAAAAATAAATGTAAAAATAATTTTTTTAATCAAAGTTTGCTTTTGTAGAAACTAGAGCAATTTTTCGAATTTTTTACTAAGAGGACCGGACATTTTTATATCTCGTAAACTAAGCATATTTTGTGCCATACAAAGTTGTAGAGCATTACATTTGCTACAATTTGGTTGTTAAAACGAATATGTAGACCGAGGTACGGCCGATCAAAGTTAGACCATGTTTCTCGAATGTAAAACATAGAGAAAATTCGTTAGGCCGTTTCTCGGTTAATATTAAGTTTACAAATTTGATTTATCAACCAAATTTTAGCATATTTAATACTCTACAATTTTCTATTTTACTGTAGTGGAGAAAATATGTTTAGTTTTCGAGATATAAGCGAAAAAGTCTCAAGTTTCTTGAATATTCGTTTTATCAACCAAATATTAGCAAATTTAATGCTCTACAAGTTTGTAATGTATTATAATTCACAAAATATGTTTAATTTGCGGGATATAAGCGAAAAACTGGAAAAAGTCTAAAATGAAAAAAAAAAGAAAATTTGATAGGCCATATCTCGGTTAATATTGGGTCTAGAAATTCGTTTTATCAACTAAATTTTAGCAAATTTTATGCTCTACAACTTTTTAATGTATTATGGTACACAAAATATGTTTAGTTTACGAGATATAAGCGAAAAACTGAAAAAAGTTGAGTTTTTTTTTATTATTTTTTCAAACCCCTGTACCAATTAAACAAAAGCAAACTTTAAAAGCTAAAAATGGAAAGTTAAGTGTTTTTTGGTGTCTAGAATCAGAATTCCAGCATTAAAACAGAAACCCAAAAAAAAATCTGGTGTGACTGGCGCACAGCACACAACTTTCTCTTACCTTCGGTAATCGAAAGTTGTGTACTGTGCTTGTCTCACCAGATTTTTTGTGTCGACATGTATTTAGTTTCCGACAGTACCGTACATTCAAATTTCAAGATGTCAAATTTATAAGTATGGGAAAATAATTATATTTTGTTACCATGGCAACCATTTCTCCTATCTTTTCTATGGAGTACAAGAGTAAAGTGGTCTTCAGAAGATTTCAATGACAAAATGAGAATATACATTTTATAGAGAATCTAAAAAATAATTGATTTTTGGATTTAAAAAAAAATCGTTGGAGCAAATTTTGAGAAAATCGAAAAAAACTGAAAAAGTGCATGAGTAAAGTACTAGTACTTTTTGGTAGATTTTGTTCAAAAGCTTCGTGTCAAGTCCCATGGGGGTGCCTAACTTAAAAATAAAATTTCAACCTCCTAGCTCTTTTCGTTCTTGAGATATTTTGTTCACAGACACACACACACACAGACAGACACACACACAGACAGACCATGTCGCGAAAACCACTTTTTTGGATTCAGGGGACCTCAAAACGTGAAGATCCATCAAAATCTCGACATCGAATTTTTGACATGAAACCAATACTTTCTCTCTATATATATATTGCATATATACATAGGTAAGAGAAAGTAAAAATGTTTTTTGTTGACCTGTGTTATATATAGATATTAACATTTAGATATAGGTAAGAGAAAGTACAAATTTAATTATAGCCTATAACAAATTTTATTATTACTTTCTCGTACCCTATATATGAAATATATAGAGAGAGAAAGTATTGCGATCATGTCAAAAATTCGATGTCGAGATTTTGATGGATATACATGTTTTGAGGTCCCCTGAGTCCAAAAAAGTGGGTCCCGCAAATTGGTCTGTGTGTGTGTATGTGTGTATGTGCGTGCGTGTGTCTGTATGTGTGGACAGATTTTTAGCATGAAGGAGTTGAGCTAGCGGATTGAAATTTTATATTTAACTTAGGTACCTTTGAAGAATCTCAAAATAAGCTTTTGAACAAAATCGGCCAAAAAGTACTAGTACTTTACTGATGTACTTTTTCAGTTTTTTTCGATTTTCTCAAAATTCCCTCCAAGGATTTTTTTTAAAATTCATAAATGAACTATTTTTTAGATGCTCTTTAAAATGTATATTCTCATTTTGCCGTTGAAATCTTCTGAAGACCACTTTACTCTTGTTCTTCATAGGAAAGTAGAAATGGTTGCCATGGTAACGGAATTTAAATCTTTTTCTTTTTATTAGATTAAAAATCAATTAGCCCTCGGGGCATGGCGTAGAGGTTAGCGTGCTAACCTCATATACCAAACGTCGCGGGTTCGGACCCCAGGCAGTCCGATGATTTTATTTAAGCCAATTGGATACCAAATGGCTTAAATAAGAATGCCTGGACCCCATATATGTATATTTATTAATAACGGATATCGTAAAAAGTCTTATATGGCCTGAGTTGCCGAAAAGACTGTGTGAATGTGTGTGTGAGTGTGAGTGTGAATGAGAAAAAAGTGTGAATGTTTTTTAAATAAAAAAAAAAAAAAAAAAAAAAATCAATTATTATTTAAATTCCCATTTTTTTTAAATTTATTTGTGTCTTTAATTGTTTCAAAGAAAACATAAATGTCTCTCTCTCACTTGCAAACATTATCGTCTCTCTCTACTCTTTTTAAATTCCCTTTCCACCTTATCTTCGCATAGGCCTAATGTTAATTTCCTATAGGGATTTGTATGTTAATTTCGATTCAAAAGGGAGTCCCCTTTAGAACTTTTTAGGCATTTAAAATTTTTTTTTCCAATTCTTATGAAATTTTGTATTTATTTACGATTCTATATTGTGTATAAAATGTCCAAATATGAGATTAAAATTTTTAAAAATAACCATAGTTTATTTGAAGCAGTCAACATTTAAAATGCAAGTTTGAAACTAAGATGCTATCGGAAACTAAATATATCTCGACACAAAAAATCTGGTGTGACCAGCACAGTGCACAACTTTATCTTACCGAAGGGTAAGAGAAAGTTGTGTGCTGTGCGCCAGTCACACCAGATTTTTTTTCAATTGAAAGATTTAATAATTGATTTTTTGTAAATACCCAATGCTTTCTAATGGGTAAAATTCTTTATTTTTTTTTGACTCTCCATAACAAATTTTGTCAAGTTGTTATTTCATCAATCATCAATTTGACCTACATAGATCTTATCTGATCAAAAGATCGAGATGTGTGATTTTTTTAGTATGTTTATCCCGGGAGAGAGAGAGAGTGTCCAATACATCCTTCCGTGTTGCGCCGCGTATCGATTGCTGGTGACGCCGAATGCGCAGCACCGCTACGGAGCTACTAGCCTGCTTGCTCTGCTGCCTGTTCTATCCAGGTGGTGGTGGTGGTGGTGGTTGTAGTGACGACGGGTGACGTGTGCTAGCTTAGCTGTTAAGCACGGCTGTCTTTAATGGGTTTTGTGAAGCTAAGGAAGGGTCTCTCTCTCTCTCTCTCTCTCCGTCCATTTGGCTCCGATTCAATCATTGATTGCTTCCTGAGGAGTTGCTTCCATTCTCTCTCCCCCCACCCCCGTCTTCTTCTGCAGAAAATCGCCTTGGCACTTTTCAGCAGCTCGTTTCGTGCCAGACCAGGCCTTTGCCACTTAATTCGGCACAATGCGCTCATATTCCAATCTTCCCTTTTATTTCTATTGTTTTTTTTTTTTTCTCTTTTTTTTTTATTGATTCTAATTATTATTAGTTTAATATTTTAAAGGAGAGAGAGAGAAAAAAAAAAATTCAAACGAGGAGAGATAATTTTATCGTATTTAATGCAATTAAGGAAATTATGATGGATCTTAATGTTGAAATTAAAGTTTCAATCAATTTGATAATTGCCTACCTCCTATACCAAACGTCGCGGGTTCGGACCCAGGCAGTCCGATGATTTTATTTAAGCCATTTGGATACCAGATGGCTTAAATAGAAATGCCTGTACCCCAAATTGATTTATTAATTACAACGGTTATCGTCAAAGTCTTATATGGCCTGAGTTGCCGAAAAGACTGTATGAATGTGTGTGTGAGTGTGAGTGTGAATGAGAAAAAAGTGTGAATGTTTTAAAAAAAAAAAAAAAAAAAAAAATTTGATAATTGTTATTGATTGTTGGGTAGTTGCAATAAGTGTGTTGTTAGTTACACATATATTTATATTGATATTGATATTTATTATGAATATATGATTTTATATTTGTTTTGTCGCTATATTGAATTTATATTAAAACTTTTTGAAAGGTTTGAAAGGTTATGTTTGCCGAGATTAGCAGGATTTTTTATTTTAAATTGAAATGTTTAAAACAATAAAATGATTGTCTTCTGCTGAAATATAAATTCCATTGATTTATTTATTTAACTTACAGAAACTAGTTTCGAGAACATTTGTCCTCTTCATCAGTCTGATATACAATATTATACATGAAAATTACATGACGAAATCTATCTATAGATATATAGATATAGATATATAGATAGATTTCGTCATGTAATTTTCATGTATAATATTGTATATCAGACTGATGAAGAGGACAAATGTTCTCGAAACTAGTTTCTGTAAGTTAAATAAATAAATCAATGGAATTTATATTTCAGCAGAAGACAATCATTTTATTGTTTTAAACATTTCAATTTATTATATTAAAACGCTTCCTTTTTTACTTCTACCTATTTTTCCCAAGAGGTTATGGGCCCAGTCTTCTATTAAGTATTTTTGAATTTGAAGAACAAGATTGAAAAATGGAAAAAGGTTTGGATTATTTTGAAACTTTCTCTCCGGTTTTTAAACACACTACTTGTGGAAGGGGACTTTAATTTCTCCGGGACTGTAAACGGAGAAT
Organism: Euborellia annulipes; assembly: GCA_023213315.1. Classification (NCBI taxonomy): domain Eukaryota; kingdom Metazoa; phylum Arthropoda; class Insecta; order Dermaptera; family Anisolabididae; genus Euborellia; species Euborellia annulipes. The sequence continues at coordinate 27,952 of JAKCPI010003865.1, read as the reverse complement.
CTCCTCCCACATTAATTTTGTTGGATCGACAAGGAAACTTTTCGGGGCGCACAGTGAAAGCGTAGACTGATATGTATAGGTGTTTTATTATGTAATATTTACAATGCTTCTTGATGATGGGTGAAATTGTCAATAAATAAGTTAAAAAAAATACATAAAAAAAGGCATTAAAAATTGAACGGTTGAAACTCAAGGGGGTCGGGCGATAGTTCATAGGTAAGTGTGAGTGGGAGAGAGAGAGAGGCCTGGTCAGCAGGTGACGTCGCGGGCATCGTTTTCTGTTCTCTCTCATAGATGGCTCCACAAGCTCCCCGGCTCCAAATTCGATTGGAATTGGACATCTCCCCCGGGATGACGAAGTCTTCGTGCGTAGTTTCGGAGGAGCTGTGGGGTGACAGGGAATAAGTGGAGAGAGGTGGCAAACCTCGAGGAATAAGCCGACGTCGCACTGGTTCTCAGGCGAGCGTGGCTGGAAAATTGAAGGTTGACGCTAGCGTGAGCCGACGCGGTCAGCTAGGCGTTAACGAGACATAGATTTCTCTTTTTTTTTTTTTTAATGTTCGTCTGAGTTTGGGAGACGAGCAAGGCGAGAAATCGGTCTGTGGATGTGCCCATGGGCGGTCCGGATCTTCGCGCTCCGCACGTGATGGTCTGGACCACTGAGCGTTTCTTCGACACGACCCAGCCTCCACGAGAGAGGGGGCGTAGCAGGGTCAATGACGAAGACCATCTCTCCGACTTGTAAGTCCTTGTGGACCTCGACCCATTTGGTTCGTTTAGTTCATTAAAACGGCGTATTCGTCACGCCATCGTTTCCAGATATGTGTGTAACTATCAATTTTTTGCCACTGATTTGGTCGGGATTCTGACAGCTGACGGTAGTCGGGAGTCGGGCAGGTAGCTGCCGTGGAACCGATAAGGAAGTGGAAGGGGGTGAGAACCTCTAGACAGTCAGGATGGTCAGACATTAGAGTTAAAGGCCGAGAGTTGAGGATGACTTCACACTGGGCAAGGAGTGTGGTGAGAGACTCGAAGGTGAAGGGAGTCTTGGCTGCCACTCTACGAAGGTGGAATTTCATGGATTGTACGGCACGTTCCCAGAGGCCGCCGGCATGAGGATTATAAGGTGGAAGGAAATGCCAACGGACACCCTGAGACACAAGACTATCGATGGAAGTATCCTCTACACGGAATAGGTCGTTCTGAACGGCCTTAAGTTCTTTATGTGCTCCTTGAAAAGTGGTCCCCCTATTGCAATATAGGTCAGCGGGCGCACCTCTGCAGCTTATGAATCTTTTGGGGGCAGCTAGAAACGCCTCTGAAGTCAGATTGGAAACCAATTCGAGATGCACTGCCTTGGTCGCCATGCAAACAAACAATGCCTCGTAGCTTTTATGTGAGATTCGCATCCGCCCGATCATTTCAGTGAGTAGAAAAGAGCCTGCACAGTCGAGGCCAGTACTCAGAAATGGTCGTGCGGGGGTGAAACTCGCTTTCGGTAGAGGGGCCGTTATTTGCCGCATGGGTTTGGCATTGAATCGTGCGCGGATGGTGCACTCCCGAATCGTTTTCGTAATCAGACTTCTCGCTCGGGATAGGAAGAAAACCTGACGAAGAAATGATAGGACTTGATGCAAACCTGCGCGATAGTTTACTATATGAAGGTGTTTTATGTATACACATGTTACTCTGCGATGATAAGGCGGGATGCTATGATGTTTGGTGTAGTGAAATGGTCCCTGTTGCAGGCGACCATCTACTCTTAAAAGATTAGAACATACATCCTTAGCAGGGTCCCAATTAACTCCAAAAGTGAGCTCAGGTTTTTCAGCAGTGGGGGAAGAGGTCTTAATATCTTCAGGATCGACCCGAAGCCTTTCCAGGAGCCCAGCTTTGTTGGAAGCCCACTTGCTTAGAGAAAATCCTCCCCTCTTCAAGAGTGATTGCAATCCAGATAAAGTATCCGCTGCCTCAGTCAAGCTTGTAAAACCGAGAAGTAAATCGTCGATGTAGATGTGATCGTTTAAAGATTGTAAGACGGAATCGTTAAAATTATCTTTCTCCAGCTCAGCCAGTTTTTTGAGAGTGTAAATAGCTTGGAAGGGAGACGATGTTGCTCCAAACACCAACGTATTGAGAGTGAACACCTCAAGAGGGTCAGTCTCATTCTCACGCCAAAACACTCTCAAAAACTGTCTTGAGCTATCGTTTAACTTGATGGACCGGTAAAACTTGACTAAGTCAGCAGAAACTGCAATGGGGTATAATCTGAACGAGGTAAGTAAATTTCGCAAATCATTCTGAAGAGGTGGACCGGTCATTAGAAGATCGTTAAGCGAGATTTTGTTTGATGTAGGACCGGAACATTTGAAAACAATGCGGATTTTTCGTGACGGGGCATGAGACCTGAAAACCGCATGATGTGATAAGTAACATGATGTCGTAGGTGAAATGTTTGAAATATTTTCGTCGATTTTGGACATGAGGTTTAAATGGTGGTGTTCGCGCATGAAAGCGATATAGGCCTCCCTCAAAGCTGAGTCCCGCCTAAAACGACGCTCCAGAGACAAAAACTCAGCCAACGAGACGTGACGGGATTGGCCCAAAGCTTGGCTGGTTTGCTTGAAGGGCAAAGCCAGTGAGAATTTGTCTGAGGGGAGCCGTTTATAGGTTGATTCGAAATGTTCGATACACGGGTCGTTCCTGAAGACATCAGGGGATAGTTGTTCTGAAGGGATGTCCCAAAACTGAGGAATTAATTGGTTCATTGCTGAATTAGGTGCGGAGCTCTCTGACGAACTGGCCAGGTCCCCCAAAGAAACCAAATGGGATGAAAACTGCGAAGGAGCTTTTTCCCCATCTGTACTCCCCATCAAAATCCAACCTAAAGTAGTGTCGAATGCACTAAATGGACCTAGATGTTTTAAGACACGCGGTCGTAGAATGGCAGACCAAATTTCAACTCCCAGAATAATGTCTATAGGACCCGGATGGTGAAAATAGGGATCAGCAAGTGAAAGGGAGTCGTAAGCTTTCAGGAGCGAAGGAGAGAGGCGGATAGAAGGAATAGGTTGCGTTAATCGTGGCAAAATATTGACAGTTACCTGGTATGAATGATTACTTTCGAGTCGTGAGATGAACTCTATCGCCAATTGACCCTGAGCGCGAGTTGAACAAGCTGCGATGCCGAAGACGTCAGTGGTACAGCTGCGGACCGGAAGACCAAGACGCGTTGCCATAGATGAAGTGATGAAGTGACTCTGGGATCCACTGTCTAGCAGACACCTTGCGGGAATCAATTCTCCCTTTGCGGAGCGAACGTAGACTGACGCTGTGGGCAGGAGAGAGAAATCAATTGCGTGGCAAGTGAAGGAAGGACAGGAGGTAGTGGAACCAGTTACCGGGGCGTGTTGAGAGGTGCAGAGAGAAGTGTGATGTCTTTGGCTGCACATCCTGCAGCTGGAACTGGGGCAGAGATCTTCTTTGTGATTCGCCGAAAGGCAATTCTTGCAGAGGTTGAGGTTCTGGACGACATCAGCTCGTTCGGGAATCGTGAGATTGAGATATTTATGGCATCGGTTTAGCGGATGATTTGCCTTGCAGTGAGGGCAATGAACTTCAATCCCAGTCCGTGATGAAATATGAGGTCGACGAGTAGGCGCACTGGCGGCAACGGCGGTGAAAGACTGGTGCGAGCGAGCATCGGGTTTGATGGTGGTTTTAGGAGCTGAAGGCTTCTTGATGGAAACGGGATTTGATGACATAATATGTGATGAAGCGGCCTTTTCCAAAAAGGCAAAGATGGCCTCGAGATCGGGAAGCTGCTTGTAGTCGTCTCCAAGGGACATATGCCACTGGTGTTTCGTGACTGCATCCAGTTTTTGAAGGAGTAAAAACGACAAATAAGGGTTGTTGTCTGCATAAAGCACTTCGAATTTCGAGAGTTGGAGTTTATGTTGTCTGAAGGTGTCGACTAACTTTAAAAGCGCGTTGGAGCTTGACGACTTTATAACAGGGAGGTTGTGTAGTTGTTCGATGATGCTGAAAACGACACGGCGAGGAGACTCATACCGATTCTTTAGCAATTCAATCGCAGGCTCATAATTTTCATCTAATATTTGCAGAGATGAAAGAATATCTCCTGCCTGGCCCTTTAGACACCCCTTGAGATAGGCAAGTTTTTGTGCTGGTGTTAAAGTCCTGTTGTTGTGGACAGCGGCCTTAAACAAATCGAAAAACTGTTCCCATTTGATTAAATCACCTTCAAAGGATGGCAGTTCGGCGCGGGGCAATTTTATATTAGCCGAGACGGATGGAGCGCCGGCAGCTGGACGGAGGTCTTCTTGTGTCAGCTTTGATTTGAAATGAATAGCCTTACGATCTAGCTTGTCGAACAACTTTGTCATTTTGTGCAGCTCTATTACTTCGTCAAGCTCGTTATCTTCCAACTCTCTATCGGTTTTGGCCTCAAGGTCACACAGGTGTAATAGCTGATGTTGTATTTCCACCAAGTTTGAACGTGTTGCGGAAATATGTTCTAAATAAAAATTTATACCAGCAACAGTGTCGGCTTCAGCTGATTGTATCCTTTCCACTTCGTAAGTCAGAAGTCGAAGATTTCGCTGATAACGCTCGCAAGTTATCGCTTCCATGTTTGTTTATGTTATTTGACAGTTCAATTGAGTTTGACAGATGAAATAAAAATAATAATAAAAACACCTGATAAATTTGTGAAGTGAATGAACGATTATAAAAGTTCCCAAAAAAAGGTAATCACAGACAGAGCGCGTGACGTAAGAGAGCGATGACGATTTTGACGTCAGAGCGACTGACGTGTGATTTTTGGGGTAACTGTATTTCACGTGACGTGTGAGTGTGACGTTTGTGCTTACGTGTCGTGTGGACGTCAGAACGATGACGTAGCGGTTGTGACGACAAGAAGTTCACAGAATCGTGGGTGATTTCGAAGAAATTCGATTCTTTGTTCTTCACTCGAATAAAACGCCGTTTTCGACGTGGTTTTAAATAATAAAATAATAAAAAGTCAACTCACACGAATTTTTCACTTCACAGGGGGTGAGATTTGCTGATGATTGTTAATAAAGGGCGCAAATCACTTCACTGAGCACATTAAAGTTTCCGTTATCCAGAGGTGTTCGCTGATAAATATCCGTCTCGTTGGGACCAAAATGTGGAAGGGGACTTTAATTTCTCCGGGACTGTAAACGGAGAATCTCCTCCCACATTAATTTTGTTGGATCGACAAGGAAACTTTTCGGGGCGCACAGTGAAAGCGTAGACTGATATGTATAGGTGTTTTATTATGTAATATTTACAATGCTTCTTGATGATGGGTGAAATTGTCAATAAATAAGTTAAAAAAAATACATAAAAAAAGGCATTAAAAATTGAACGGTTGAAACTCAAGGGGGTCGGGCGATAGTTCATAGGTAAGTGTGAGTGGGAGAGAGAGAGAGGCCTGGTCAGCAGGTGACGTCGCGGGCATCGTTTTCTGTTCTCTCTCATAGATGGCTCCACAAGCTCCCCGGCTCCAAATTCGATTGGAATTGGACACTACTGTGAGAATAATTTTAGCAATAGCTATTAAAGAAGGGATGCATCTGCATCAAATGGATGTGAAAACTGCATTTTTAAATGGTTTTATTAAAGAAGACATTTATTTGGAGATACCAAAAGGTATAGTTAGTGAAGAGAAGAACAAGGTTTGAAAATTGAATAAATCTTTATATGACTTGAAACAAGCACCAAGAGCTTGGAACGAAAGGTTTAATGATTTTATTATTCAAATGGGTTTCAAGAGGTCCGAAAATGATTATTGTCTTTATGTTAAGAAATGTGATGGAGAGTTTATTTATTTAATTGTCTATGTGGATGACCTGATTATTGCTTGTAAGAATTTGAAGAAAATAAATGAAACAAAATTAATTTTAAGTGAAGAATTTGAAATGCAAGATTTGAATGAAATCAAAATTTTTATTGGAATCAATGTGAATTTATCAGAGGAGAAGGATCCTTTATATCTTAATCGGAAGAATTTTGTAGATGTCCGTTATCATTTCTTTAGGGATTTACTTGGTAGGAATATAATTAATTTAAAACATGTGCCGTCTAGTGATCAATTAGCAGATATTTTTACCAAGCCCTTACCTAGACCTTTATTTGAGAAATTTAGAAAATTTCTAGGATTATCAAATTGAGGGGAGATGTTGAAATTAAAGTCCTAATCAATTTGATAATTGTTATTGATTGTTGGGAAGTTGCAATAAGTGTGTTGTTAGTTACACATATATTTATATTGATATTGATATTTATTATGAATATATGATTTTATATTTGTTTTGTCGCTATATTGAATTTATATTAAAACGCTTCCTTTTTTACTTCTACCTATTTTTTCCAAGACTTAAGGGGGTTCAGAAGCGACGTCTAAACGTACTTAAAAAAAAAACTAGACTATTATAAGGAATTTTTCAATGCGGTTTTTTTTTAAATGAATTAAATTCATAAGAGATTATTGGGACATCGAGCTATAATTTTTTTAATGACTTATTAAAAAATTATCGTAATTAATTTTTTTGTTTAAAAGCAAATACAAAAAAACAATCTGTCCCAATAATCTTTAATTTTTTTTTAAATTTAAAAATGAATTTATTGTTATTATTAATCATATATTAATTAAGAAATTTTTAAAATAAGCTTAGATGATTTATTTAAAAACTAACTGTCAAATTAGTTCAGCATTCTTGCAATAGATGGCATGCTAGTCTAATAGACGATCCCCTAAAAGCCTATAATTATATATTTTTATGCTTTTATAAGATACATAATATATAATAACATTTATAAAGTATTTATTGTTAAAAGACCAATAAAAAATTTGAGAGGATCAAATAAAAGTTTCACTTAAAAAAAAAAAAAAAAAAAAAAAATAGGCTCACATTACTTTCATTGTTCAGTGATGTACCTTTCATCACACCAGGTTTTTTTTTAGAGGATTAAATTAATCTGTCGTGTTTTAAAACAATGACATTATAGTTGACAATAGAGGCGGATAATTTATTTATTCCCATTGCTATTTTAGCTGTTTAAGCTCATCATTTGGCCCTTTAAAATATGTACCCTAAAACTTGAATAATCAGATTAAATGTGTAATTCGAGTATGTGTGTTAAAGCGCTTATGATAATTAAAATCATAAGAAGAGAGAGATCTTTCAACAACAAAATAATAATTTTTTTTTTGTATAAATAATAATTTTCAAGAACAAAGTTTGAAATTTTCTTAATATTTGATTAAGTCAATAGATAAAATGGATAATTATCTTTTTGATATATCATCAAAGAGATAGAGAGATAATTATCTCTTAAAATGGAACAAAATTACTTTTCAAGTTTATAACATTCATTCAATATTAAAAGCTCTAAGACATTAACGCTCTAGTTTAATATTAAGCATCCTCTTCTCGCCCATATTATTATTTTTTATAAAATAAAAATCTGGTGTGATGGTCGCACACCACACAACTTTCTCTTACCTTCGATCAGCGTTTTCCAAACTGTGAGACACGCCTCCCTAAGAGAATAAAATAACTATTAAGAATAAATAAAAAAAATATTTTTATATAAATTTATATTTTTGTTTTTGTATTATTCAATAAAAAGGGAGGGGCGGGGGGGCGGGCAGGCGTCATCAGATTAAATATTTTTAAGGGAGGCGTTGTAACATAAAATTTGGAAACCAGTGCCTTCGGTAATCAAAAGTTGTGTTTAGTGCTTGTCACGCCAGATTTTTTTGTGTCCAGATATGTTTAGTTTCCACCGATATATTAAAATTTAAGATGTCAATTTTTTTTTTTTAACATACAACATGTGATTTTGATGGATATACACGTTTTAAAGTTCCCTGAATCCAAAAAAGTGATTTTCGCAACATCTGTGAATGTGTGAGTGAGTGTGAATGAGAAAAAAGTGTGAGTGTTTAAAAAAAAATGAATAAATAAGTCTTTAATAAGGTGGGCCGAAAACAACTCATTTTTAGCTCTCTCTGTACATAGTACTAAGGGAGAGAGCTTATGCAGAGATTCCGGTGACCGTCCGTCTGTCTGTCCGTACGCCTGAACTATAAAGATCGTAGAAAAATAATAATTACATATACGTATTCAGCATACAAAACTGGTTCAGGGAAAAATACATTTTGGTCCCTAGCACTTCTAGTTTTTTAAATATTTAAAAATTTTCAATTTATTCCATTGCCCTCGGGGCTTGTTGTAGGGGTTAGAGTGCTAACCTCGTATACCGAAAGTCGCGGGTTCGGACCCCAGGCAGTCCGATGATTTTATTTAAGCCATTTGGATGCCAAATGGTTTATAAAATACTAATAAAATGTTTAATGTCAAGAAAATCCACAGTGAGAGCGCCCTTTTAAAATTACTACCTTAAATTCTTTCCTACTTTTTATTTCGAAGCTGTAATAGGAAACGTTACGAATTATAAAGACAAAAAACATTGTGTGGTTTTATGAAACCACGACTCAAGTGAAACTTTTTTCGGATAGTAGGCTTTTAATTGAAAATTTTCAGAAAATTATTCAATTAAGGGTATTAAAATCGCGTTTTTAATCTTAATTTAATAATTGGAAAATGGGAATGATAATGGGAAATCAATAGGCGTATGTTAAAAACTGAGAAAAATATTTATTTAGTATTTGAATCATTTTAAATTATTTTAAAAATTATATTTTATCAATTTAAAAATTGAAAAATTAAATCTCACAATTATTTTTTTATAATTTGTCATATATATTAAATTTCAACTTTCCTATTTTTGTCGGCATGGCTTGTGACGTCATAACCTGTAGCGTCACGGCCTTTGACGTCACGGCTTGTAACGCGACATGCTGATAGAGAAACGGAAAAATTTGTGTCGATCAAAATAAAGTTTCACTTGAAAAAAAAGGAAAAAAAAAAAAAATTTATCAAAATCGGTTGCCTTTTCTATATTATGAGAAGCTTCACATTTAGACAGGGGGGCTTCGCTCAGTCTCTTGAAGAAATTCAGAAGAATTTCTTCAAATAATACAAATAATCTCTATTGATTTCAATGACAACTCTATTTTTTTGTTAACAAATTTGAATATGCTCTTTGAAGCCTGAAGATGGCAGCGTGAAACGTTCTGAATAAAGAGTGTTTAATCATTAAATAGAGACTCAATTATTGGCTGCATCCTCTTCTACAATCAACATAGGAGCTACACCCACGATCTACTATTCAATTATAAGAATACGATATATATTGTGATTCACCAATCTACCCACCGAGGCATTTGCAAATTTTATTGTTAGACTCGTTTTAAGACATGCTTGCAAATCTTTAACAATTTTTTTTTTTTTTTAGAGGTATGGTTGAGAATCCCATTCTCTCGCTTTAACAGAATTTGTTTTTCATATAAAAAATTTTCGTTCAAATCGGCGAGAGAAAGGCCCCCCCAATCAGAGAGAGAGAGAAAGAATCAAATAAATTCTTATTCTACAATAATTGGAGCAAAGAAAGTTAACATTGTTTTAGGAAGAGGCAGGCTATTTGATTTTGTAAATTAAAACCTGACAGATTAAGAATCTTAAATAATCATTAATTATTATTATTTTAAATAAATTTTAGTTTTATATCTCAAATTCTTTTTCTTTTTTTTTTCTCCATTGACGTCAAAAGACATAATTATTTATTAGTAAAAAAAAAAAAAAGTTTTTAAAAAAGTTCAAACTTTTATTTGCATTCAAAAAAAGAAGGAAGGAAAAATAAAATTTTTCAGTGAGTGAAATTAATTGCTTCACTCTGAGATCGGTGTCTGTGTGTGTGTGTGTGTGTGTGTGTGTGATGATGATGATGATGAATAAAAAGTTTGTGATAGATTAGACTTTAATATTATTAATTTAGTTAGAATGTCAGAAATTGATTAAACATGTTCTATTTTCACATTTTTTTTGTTTTTTTTTTTGGTAGAGTGAGTAGAGCTCGTCTAGCTATACACACATAATAAATGGGGTGGGGCAGACTAAAATATATATCGTATTCTTATAATTGAATAGTACCTTGTAGATCGTGGCTGTAGCTCATATGTTGATTAGAGAATCGACAAAAATGAATTTTTTTTTCTTTCACAAGAATGAGGATATGAAATTCTAGAAGTATTTTTCATGCTGAATTCAAATATCAATTCAGTTTTTCCCCATCAGGCACAGATTTAGAGATATATATCAAAATAGATTTTAATAGAAAATATGCTCTAAAACGGCTTTTATTTAGAATGTTCAAATTATTTTTAACGCGACACCCCGTCAAATTATGCAGATAGTTAGAATACATATAAATTTTAAGTTTCATTCCAATCGGAGGTCATTTAGACGTGCTGCAAACGGCTTAAAGTTTAGAAAAATGGAAATTTTCAAGATTTTTTTTGCTTTGGTCACCCCTAATACAATTTTAGATATCCCTGAATGCAAAAAACATATATGTACGATATTCTATAGTTCTTTGGCTTTCTAAAAAGTATTCATTCATAAAAATCTGTTAATTATTAACGAAATTATGAACAAAAACGCCAGCAAAGAAAAAACACAAGTACACTCACTGGTCGAAAAAAATAGACCTCTTGTTCTTTTAGAAGAATATAAGATTCAAAAAATATTTTTTTTTAATAATATATAATAAAGTTAGTGCCCGTGACCCGATGCTCAGAGAGGATACATTAGCTTCTCGTAGATAGGGTTCGCTTTTTAATTCAATTGAAGTCCATTTTTTTCGTCCAGTGAGTGTACTTGTGTTTTTTCTTTGCTCACGTTTTTGTTCATAATTTCGTTAATAATTAACAGATTTTTATGAATGAATACTTTTTAGAAAGCCAAAGAACTATAGAATATCGTAAATATATGTTTTTTGCATTCAGGGATATCTAAAATTGTATTAGGGGTGACCAAAGCAAAAAATCTTAAAAATTTCGATTTTTCTAAACTTTAAGCTGTTTGCGGCATGTCTAAATAACTTCCGATTGGGATGAAACTTAAAATTTATATATATTCTAAATACCTGAATATTTTTACGGGGGTGCGGCGTTAAAAATAATTTGAACATTCTAAATAAAAGCCGTTTTAGAGCCCATTTTCTACTAAAATCTATTTTGCTCTATATCTCTAAAACTGTGCCTGATGGAAAAATTCTAACTACATATCTGAATTCAGAATGAAAAAATGCACTAGATTCACTAATCAGATTTCTTCTAAAAAATAATTGATTTTTGAATTTTAAAAAAAATCGTTGGAGCAAATTTTGAGAAAATCGAAAAAAAACTGAAAAAGTGCATCAGTAAAGTACTAGTACTCTTTGGCTGATTTTGTTCAAAAGCTTCGTGTCACGTCCCATGGGGGTGCCTAACTTAAATATAAAATTTCAACTTCCTAGCTCTTTTTGTTCTTGAGATATTTTGTTCACAGACACACACACACACACACACACAGACAGACACACAGACAGACCATGTCGCGAAAACCACTTTTTTGGATTCAGGGGACCTCAAAACGTGAAGATCCATCAAAATCTCGACATCGAATTTTTGACATGAAACCAATACTTTCTCTCTCTATATATTAACATATATATAGAGGTACGAGAAAGTAAAAAAACAATAATTTTTCTTCTCCTTCCTTTTGTTTATAAAAAGAATTTTTACAAATTGCAACTGAGCAAATTGTTCCAGGAATCTAAAAGAATGATTTGAATCAAATAAAATCTGGTGTGACTGGCGCACAGCACACAACTTTCTCTTACCTTCGGTAATCGAAAGTTGTGTACTGTGCTTGTCACACCAGATTTTTTGTGTCTACATATATTTAGTTCCCGACAGTATGGAACATATGAATTCAGATGCAAAATTTATAAGTATGGGAAAATATTTATATTTTGTTACCATGGCAACCATTTCTCCTATCTTCCCTATGAAATACAAGAGTAAAGTGGTCTTCAGAAGATTTCAATTGCAAAATGAGAATATACATTTTAAAGAGCATCTGAAAAATAATTGATTTTTGAATTTTAAAAAAAATCGTTGGAGCAAATTTTGAGAAAATCGAAAAAAACTGAAAAAGTGCATCAGTAAAGTACTAGTAATCTTTGGCCGATTTTGATTAAAAGCTTATTTTTCCGGTCCCGGGGGGTGTTTAACTTAAATATAAAATTTCAGCCTCATAGCTCAATTCCTTCATCCTTAAAATTGAACACACACCCACACACCCACCCACCCACACACAGACCATGTCGCGAAAACCACTTTTTTGGATTCAGGGGACCTCAAAACGTGAAGATCCATCAAAATCTCGACATCGAATTTTTGACATGAATCCAATACTTTCTCTCTATATATATATTACATATATACATAGGTAAGAGAAAGTAAAAACCTTGTCGACTAGTGTTATTATACATATTAAGGGTCCAGGCATTCTTATTTAATCCATTTGGTATCCAAAATAAGCTTAAATAAAATCATCGGACTGCCTGGGGTCCGAACCCGCGACTTTTGGTATACGAGGTTAGCACGCTAACCCCTACACCAAGCCCCGAGGGCTCTTAATCAATTAAAAACATCAATAACTAAAGAGACTTGAGCTATTTGTAGAACGGTTTCTTTAATAGAAAATATAATTTACCAGAAATTAATTTGCTTTTCAAATTTTGTATGAGAAGATTTAATTTAGTAACCCTAATACATACATATGTATGCTAAAATAAGAAGTGTGTTTTAATTAGCAAAAGCTTCTCTCCTTCCAAGATCCCTCCACAATCCCTCGAGTTAATCCCATTAGCAAGCATTCCCCCAAACTTCCATTCACTTGCCATTTTTATTTAATGTATATTTTTATAATGTACTTTGACAAGTAACGGAAGGGATCTATCTGTGTGTGCGTGTCATAAGGGCGTTGAAGTCAAACCACAAGTGAACCAACCACTCACTTTGATTATAATAATCAACAACAACAGCCAATAACGAAAATGAAATTGTCAAATGCTGTTAATATTGATTTTAAATAAAATTGAGGGTTAATTTCTTTAAATCATATTTAAGGAGAGCTTTTAGCGCTAAGGTGTCCTCTCCAAGGTTCGACACTGCTTGGTCTTGCTTATATACAATAGATAGTCGCAAAGCCCGCCTTCGGCGGGCTTCCGCCTAACCAGGGGGCTGTGCCCCTGGACCCCCTTGCTCGCCTTCGGCGAGCAAGTTTATTCCCAGTTTGGGATATTTCTTGTTGCAATGCAAGTGTTAAGATGTTAAGGAAGGATCTTATATTCAAGCGAGGCGAGGGTACCGATTGGGAACAGCACAAAAGGGTCTGTTTATGACTGTTTAAAGGGTCAGTCACCTGCTTCCTCTCTTCGTTTTTCAACTGCTGCGTAGCCCCCACCCCCAGCCCATAGTCAGGTAGGAAGCTGGTTCACACAGCATAAAGGACGCTCTCTAATTTCTAGCCAATTTGTTGATTTTGTGTTCCCATATTGAAGAAATTTGATTATAATTAATTTTCCAAAATATTTAAGAGATTCAAATTATTACTACGTTACTCCCAGAGCCATATACTATATGTGTACTTAATTTCAAATGGATTCATTGAAAATTGTGGATTTCTATAGAACATATACATACATATTTACATACATACATACATTTTTCCCATTTCATTTTTATATATATAGATAATAAAAACCGGGCCACCTGGGACCGATAGTGAAGCCGGCTGCTTCACTTCTAGTCAACTAGCAAACCTATCCGACCGATAGCAAATTATCGATATAGTAAACAAAAACACGCTTGAACTTTGAGTTAAAAAAAATGAGTTTTTTCACATATAATTAGCTATCTGAGAAAAGTTTTGTGAATTTAGCAACATAATAAAGGCATCATTTATAAAAATTATTAAAAAATTAAAATATTTCATTAATTTTTTAACAAAAATTTATAAAAATTTAATTTAAATTAAAACAAGGCTTGTGTTGCTAATTTCACTCCTTATACCGAACTTTGGGTCTTAGCTTACTAACTACGAACTGGGCTCTTATTTAATCATATGAATTTGCTTAACTAGATGTGAAAGGACTCAAAAGGGAGTTTATCCGAGAGAGAACTAGTTAATTAGAAGTGAAGCAACTGGGCTTAAGAAAAAAATAAAATCAATATACCAAATGATAAGGATTTAATATTAAGGGGATTCAGGAGCGACGTCTAAACGTACTTTAAAATAAAAAACTAGATTTTTCAATGCGTTTTTTTTTAAATGAGATTATTGGAACAGAAAGTTATAATGTTTTTAATGATTTATTAAAAAATTATCGTAATTAATTTTTTTGTTATCAAGCAAATACAAAAAAACAATCTGTCCCAATAATCTTTAATTTTTTTTAATTTAAAAATGAATTTATTGTTATTATTAATCACATATTAATTAAGAAATTTTTAAAATAAGCTTAGATGATTTATTTAAAAATCAACTGTCAAATTAGTTCAGCATTCTTGCAATAGATGGCAGGCTAGTCTAACAGCTGATCCTCTTTTAGTCTATATTTATATATTTTTATGCTTTTATAAAAGATACATAATATATAATAACATTTATAAAGTATTTATTGTTAAAAGATCAATGAAAATCAACCAAATGCATTAAATATTATTAGCTACCATTCTGACATCTCTTGGCAAATTTTTGAATTACTTGATTTTTTGGGCATACTTTTAATGACACACTACGCCATCTTAGCGGGAAAAACATGCGTAACCACTTCGCTTCGCTCTCGTAGCCCCTTAAATGCATTTTTGAAATTTTAAAAGGATTTTTTCTGTGATTATTATTTCCCCCAATCTCTCTTTCTCTATCTGCCTTGGAAGTATTTATTATCTCAGTTTTTTTTTTCTTTTTCACTGAATTATTAATGATTCAAACTCACTTTCTCTTTCCATTTACAATTAACAGAAAATGATTTATTATTTTATGTTTGTTTCCATCATTTATTAAATTAATGTCTTACAAGTGCACACAAAAAGAAGAAGAAAAAAAAAACAGAGTCAGAAAATTTATTATCTATAGCAAGAGTTTAACTGATGATGAGATTGAAGTAAGGGTTAATAATTATCTAGAATGATAGTATTAAGTCAAATATTCTGAATAATGGAAATTAAAAAAAAAATAACATTGTGTGGTTTTATGAAATCACGATGCAAGTGAAACTTTTTTTTTCGGATCGTAGGCGTTGAACTGAAAATTATTCAATTAAGGGTATTAAAATCGCGTTTTTAATTTTAACTTAATAATTGGAAAATGAGAAATCAATAGACGCATGTTAAAAACTGAGAACAATATTTGAAGATTTGAATCATTTTAAATTATTTTAAAAATTATATTTAAAAATTGAATAATTAAATCTCTCAATTATTTTTTTATAATTCGTCATATATATTAAATTTCAACTTTCTTATTTTTGTCGTCATGGCTTGTAACGTCACGGCCTTGGACGTCACTGCTTGTAACGCGACATGCTGATAGAGGAACGAAAAAATTTGAGGCGATCAAATCACCTGGTGTGAATGATCGCAGAGCACACAACTAGGGATACGGTATCGAAAGAAAAGTATCGATACTTGTACTTGGTATCGTATCGAAAGGAAAGTATCGATACCAGAAAGTATCGGATGAAAAGTATCGATACCAATAGGTATCGAGTATTTTTGAAAGTATGAGTATTTTTCCTCTTTTTTAAGTTTTTTCGGCATCTTAGGCTCCTGACGTCGCACATAGGGGTATTTGACGTAAAAACCCGATCAAAATAGAAAAACTCAAAGTTTACCTAATGCTACCCAAAATGGATGTTTCTTCATCTACTATAACCGGCTTATTGGAATCCAGCCCCTCCGACCCTTCTGGTTCGGCTATCTGGTCACAATGTCAGTCGGAAGTCAGTCATTGTTTTAACTGCTTGCCTTGGTTTTAGGCGCTCTCATTTTCGTTACTCAGTTTTTTGTGCAAAATGTCTTCATGCGGCGGTCAACAGAAAAAAAACGACTTGAATGTGGAAATTGAAGGTAAGCTCTCTATATTACAGTATATTTGATTAAGTTTGAACGTAATTATCACTGTTTTTTATCAATATCAAAAGTCGCTTTTTTTGAACATTTTTTTAAAGAAAATTTCAGACAAATTAGTGTTTTTGTTTATGTGTCGCGGCTTGTCGCCTCAAACTTTTTATATGGGCATAAAGTTTAGTCTTTTAGGATGTAGAAACAAGAAAAACATTTCACCCCGACTCACCCCATATTTTTTTATTAGACTTTAAAGTGAACGAGGGAACAGAATCATTAAATCGATTTAGTATAATTTTAGTTTTCTTTTGTTATAGATCCTTTGGGAAGAGTTAAAAAATTACCAGAATGGAGTTCTATGATATTTTGAAAGAGTTCAAAGGAAAAAAAAATAGAAGAAAAAATGAATTTGATGGAAGAAAGATTCATTCAACTAACTTCATGTCCTTCCGAAGAACGGAGTCCCTCGTTCACGTAAAAATACTATAAGAAAATATAGGGTGAGATGGGGGGATATATTTTTCTTGTTTCTACATCCTAAAGGACTAAACTTTATGCCCAGATAAAAAGTTTGAGGCGACAAGCCGCGACACATAAACAAAAACACTAATTTGTCTTATATTTTCTTAAAAAAAACGTACAAAAAAGCGGTTTTTGATATTTATAAAAAACAGTGATAATTACGTTTAAACTGAATCAAATATACTGTAATATAGAGAGCATACCTTCAATTTCCACATTCAAGTCGTTTTTTTTCTGTTGACCGCCGCATGAAGACATTTTGCACAAAAAACTGACTAACGAAAATGAGAGCGCCTAGAACCAAGACAAGCAGTTGACACAATGACTGGGTTCCGAGTGATGTTATGACCAGGTAGCCGAACCGGAAGGGTTGGGGGGTGTAAAGGGGGTAATAACCCCCCTCCACGAGATTTGAAAAAAAAAATACTTTTTTTCGAAAAAAATTTTATTTTTAATGTAAAATTTTATTTGTACGCGTATTTATATTCTTATATAAGGAAAATAATAAATAATTGGCCAGAATGCGCCTTTAAATTTTCCGAAATTAAGAAAAAAATTGTCTTGTGCGACCAGTCACACCAGGTTACCCCCCCCCCTCCCGAGAAACACCTCTGGATCCGTCCTTGATTCCAATAAACCGATTATAGTATATAAAGAAGCATCCATTTTGAGTTTTTCTATTTTGATCGGGTTTTTACTTCAAATACTCCTATGTGCGTCGTTCAAAAGGCCCAACGGAAGATCAATGGGGTATACTGGTGTTTAAAAAAATCTTGAAAATTCAAAATAAGAGCCGTTTTAGAGCACATTTTCTATTAAAAAATTTTTTTTTCCTCAATATATCTAAAACTGTGCCTGATGGAAAAATTCTAACTACATATCTGAATTCACTATAAAAAAATGAACTAAATTCACTAATCAGATTGCTTGTGAAGAAAACCTTGTCGACCAGTATTTTTATTAGTTTATATATTGGCCTTTCTATGTAATATTTGAGCACTTTTAAATTTAGTAAATACAGTTTGCATTAATACAAAAAAAATTAAATTAGAAATTTAATGTTATTAAAATGAAGGGTTTTTATTAAAAAGTATAAAATTTTCCATTATTAATAAATAATTATTAGGATTATGATGGAATAAAGTCTATCCCAAAAATATCGACCTTTTGCTTTATATCAACTTAATATTTATATCAAGAGAAAAAAGAATATGCGATATTCTTTGGCAGAATCGCAATTAAAATATTTATATAACGTTTAAAGTCTGTCTATATGGCCTAAGATGCCGAAAAAAACTTAAAAAAAAAAAATGATATTTGAATGAGTACTTTTCATTCGATACCGGCAATCAAGTACTCATATGAGTAAAGTATCGAAAGAAAAGTATCGAGTAAAAAAAGTACTAGTATCGAAACAAAAGTATCGATACCAGTAAGTATCGATACTTTTTTCGTGTCCCTACACACAACTTTCTCTTACACTCGGTAATTGAAACTTGAGTTCTGTGCTCGTCATTTTTTTGTGTCGAGATATATTTAGTTTCCGCATATATATATAGATAAGAGGAAATAAAAATTGTTCATTGTACTTTACCTTTTCGTTTATCTGAAATTCAATAGTTACCGTAGCTAAATAGGTCCTTCACAAAATGTATACTTGCTTAGTAGATTCCCCTTTCGACTTTTCCAAGGGTTTCAATATTAGGTATATTATCCGGATCTGTGGCTTTGCCATTCTTCATCCTTTCTATTGTCTGCCTGCCTTCTCTTTCTCCTTCAATATAACCAAATGGAATCATCTCTCTCCTTTTCATGACTTGGGATTTTTTTTTTCCTTTTTTATAATTTATTTTCAAAAATATACGTACTTGAAAATGATATTCCTTTCTACTCTACTTTTATATCTGAAAAAAAAAAATTATACTAGCCAATTAATTATCGAATAATAATTGAGATTTAATTATATAATTAAATATTTATTAATTCATATACCCGAAAAAAGTAACTCTCTTAAAACGAATTAGTAGAATTTTTACTTATTCAAACAGTAGGTAAGAAAATTACATCAAATTTAGTCATTTTGAGTAGAATCTACTAATATATTTAGTAAATTTATTATTGGTTACTTTTAGATTAGTTATTTTTTACTAATTCAAAAAGTAGTTCATTCAATTCCGGCTGTCTGAGAAGCCAACATGGCCGACCAGCTGTTTGATCGGTTCCTTAATAAAGACATTTTTGGCAATATAAGGCTTTATTTAAGTAATAATAATACAAATAAATAATAATATTGAGATAACTTGTATTTTTTGTTAAACATTACAGGAAATATACAGTATGTTAAGTCAAAACAAATAGATTCCAAATTTTTTTAAATTAATAAAATATTATTTTTTAAATAGTCAATTAAGAAATATTTTTACTTAAAATTTAGTAAATATATTTCTTGATATAACGATAATTAGTTTTATTAAGTTTATTTAGAAATAAATTGCTGGGAAGGAATATAGTAACATTCAAGTAAAAAGCATTTAAAAAATTCACTTTTTTAATTAGTGAATTTTTCATATTAATAATTTCTACTAATTGAAAAAGTGAATAATCACTTATTGCTGGTCGTATACTTTGGACATCTTAAAATAGTAGCTATTGACTATTAATTAGTGGGTTTCCACTAATTCAGTTTTAGAGAGAAGAGTGTGCAGCCGGGAGTTGAACCACGGATCCACCAATTTATACTCTGTGTGCCCTTATCACTAGACCACAGCACGGCATTCTGGTATATGATTTCAGTCAGAAAGGTCCATTTCTCCTGATAACCAAAATTGCTTTCTGAGTGAATTCATATACCCGAAAGCCGTGCTGTGGTCTAGTGATAAGGGCACACAGAGTATAAATTGGTGGATCCGTGGTTCAACACCAGGCTGCAGACTCTTACTTTTTTCGGGTATATGAATTAATAAATATTTAATCTATATATATATATATATATAATTCGCTAATGTCTGTTTGTCCGTCTGCATGTTCGTCTGTCTGTCACGCTCTATTTAGGCAACATCCCGTTGGAATTTTGAAATGAAATTTTATATGCATAAAAAGGACCTTCTCGGGAAGGCGAGGGTCCACCGCAGGCGGGCCCGAGCCAGATTAGGGGGTCCAGGGGGGTGAAGCCCCCGGCTAGGCGCGACTAGTTATATAAATTTTTACTTCCGCCGCTTACATACGCGATGCATATATAATATCTTAAATATTGTATATGTAATTTCTTATTTATTAATGAGATTTAATTATTAAAATTTTTACATTAACAAAGTTAATTTGTTGGTAAAGTAAAAAAAAAAAAAAAAAAAAAATTAATAGTTTAGTAAAAAATTTTCATACATTATACAGTATATTTTTTTATTATTATATACATTTTTTTAATAGGCTTAAATTACTACTTGTTGTTTTAATGTTCGTTTACATTAAATTTTTTTTTTTTTTATGTTAAATAAAATTATAAACTTAAGCTTTTATTTTTCTTTAAGGACTTTATTTAATGAGAGTTGGCCAAACAAAATAGAAAGAAAAAGGTCTTTGTCAGGGATTAAAGGCGGTCCAAATGGCAGGAGGCTGAGAAGCGACACGTGTGTCTCCCTCCCTCCCTCTCTGGTCGTCTAGGCCAATCGATACAAACCAAAAAACAATGTGGGGCAAACTTAAAATACATAAATCGATAGACGCACATAGGGGTATTTGACGTAAAAACCCGATCAAAATAGAAAAACTCAAAGTTTACCTAATGCTACCCAAAATGGATGTTTCTTCATCTACTATAACCGGCTTATTGGAATCCAGCCCCTCCGACCCTTCTGGTTCGGCTATCTGGTCACAATGTCAGTCGGAAGTCAGTCATTGTTTTAACTGCTTGCCTTGGTTTTAGGCGCTCTCATTTTCGTTACTCAGTTTTTTGTGCAAAATGTCTTCATGCGGCGGTCAACAGAAAAAAAACGACTTGAATGTGGAAATTGAAGGTAAGCTCTCTATATTACAGTATATTTGATTAAGTTTGAACGTAATTATCACTGTTTTTTATAAATATCAAAAGTCGCTTTTTTTGAACATTTTTTTAAAGAAAATTTCAGACAAATTAGTGTTTTTGTTTATGTGTCGCGGCTTGTCGCCTCAAACTTTTTATATGGGCATAAAGTTTAGTCTTTTAGGATGTAGAAACAAGAAAAACATTTCACCCCGACTCACCCCATATTTTTTTATTAGACTTTAAAGTGAACGAGGGAACAGAATCATTAAATCGATTTAGTATAATTTTAGTTTTCTTTTGTTATAGATCCTTTGGGAAGAGTTAAAAAATTACCAGAATGGAGTTCTATGATATTTTGAAAGAGTTCAAAGGAAAAAAAAAATAGAAGAATAAATGAATTTGATGGAAGAAAGACTCATTCAACTAACTTCATGTCCTCCCGAAGAACGGAGTCCCTCGTTCACGTAAAAATACTATAAGAAAATATAGGGTGAGATGGGGGGATATATTTTTCTTGTTTCTACATCCTAAAGGACTAAACTTTATGCCCATATAAAAAGTTTGAGGCGACAAGCCGCGACACATAAACAAAAACACTAATTTGTCTTATATTTTCTTAAAAAAAAACGTACAAAAAAGCGACTTTTGATATTTATAAAAAACAGTGATAATTACGTTTAAACTGAATCAAATATACTGTAATATAGAGAGCATACCTTCAATTTCCACATTCAAGTCGTTTTTTTTCTGTTGACCGCCGCATGAAGACATTTTGCACAAAAAACTGAGTAACGAAAATGAGAGCGCCTAGAACCAAGACAAGCAGTTGACACAATGACTGGGTTCCGAGTGATGTTATGACCAGGTAGCCGAACCGGAAGGGTTGGGGGGTGTAAAGGGGGTAATAACCCCCCTCCACGAGATTTGAAAAAAAAAATACTTTTTTTTCGAAAAAAATTTTATTTTTAATGTAAAATTTTATTTGTACGCGTATTTATATTCTTATATAAGGAAAATAATAAATAATTGGCCAGAATGCGCCTTTAAATTTTCCGAAATTAAGAAAAAATTGTGTTGTGCGACCAGTCACACCAGGTTACCCCCCCCCCCCCTCCCGAGAAACACCTCTGGATCCGTCCTTGATTCCAATAAACCGATTATAGTATATAAAGAAGCATCCATTTTGAGTTTTTCTATTTTGATCGGGTTTTTACTTCAAATACTCCTATGTGAGACGGGGGAAAACGCATTATTTGTTTTCTATTATTTAATGATGTCTTGACAAAAAGCCCTTTTGGTAGTTTGCATCCCGTATTGAACGATAAAATCAATTTTCATAAGAGATTATTGGGACATCGAGTTATAATTTGTTTAATGACTTATTAAAAAAATTATCGTAATTAATTTTTTTGTTATCAAGCAAATACAAAAAAAACAATCTGTCCCAATCATCTTTAATTTGTTTTAAATTTAAAAATGAATTTATTGTTATTATTAATCACATATTAATTAAGAAATTTTTAAAATAAGCTTAGATGATTTATTTAAAATTCATCTGTCAAATTAGTTCAGCATTCTTGCAATAGATGGCAGGCTAGTCTAACAGCCGATATACTATCAGACTATATCTGGTCTATATTTATATATTTTTATGCTTTTATAAAAGATACATTAACATTTATAAAGTATTTATTGTTAAAAGATCAATGAAAATCAACCAAATGCATTAAATATTATTAGCTACCATTCTGACATCTCTTGGCAAATTTTTGAATTACTTGATATTTGGGCATACTTTATATGACACAAAACGCCATCTTATCGGGAAAAACATGCGTAACAACTTCACTCCCGTTCCGCCTTAAAATATATATTTTTTTTTAATTCGAAATCACGTGGATGTATGGAAAATCTTTCATTTGGAGTACGTCATCATTTGTTTGACGTCATCATCATCGTTTTTATTTTTTATTTTGCTAGTGCGAGTATGAACAGATGGCCCTTTCTCAGCCACAACAGGGGTTAAGTAGTTTTCCCTTAAACCGCGATAAATGTGGCAAGATTATCTCCTCTCTCCTCTGATTGCATATTGAGCAGATCACGTTTGGGTCGATTTTATGCCCGTGGTCCTTTAACATAAAAATTCATGGCATGGCTGATGAAGAGTTCTCCTTTTTTCACTGTCAATCTCACTTTAACCGTTAGTAATTAATATAAAATATCATAAATAAATTAATTCTTCCCCAGACAGCTTGGAATAATGAAGTAATATTGCAGCAATATTGCCAATATGATGATTCGCAATGTTTCTGCAATATTCCAAAGTATCTGGGTCAAAATACGAGGGCAGGTCAATAAGTCCGTGACTTTTTGAATGAAACACAGGTTTTTGGATAAAAAATTTATTTTATTTTCTCCTTTGAGCTCTATACACTTTGTCAAACGTTTCTCCAATTTTTTGTCACTCGGGGCTAAATCCGGAGAATAGGGCGGATGAGGGAGCAATTCGTATCCCAATTGCCATGGAAACTGAAAATTCACTTTTCCATTTTCTTCTCAAATCACGAGGTAGTCTGCTATTAATGGATGTCAAACAAAAATGAAAAGACCCAGCTGGTTCAAATTTCGACAGGAGTCAGCTGACAGGAGCAGTGTTGCCATTTCAGTTAAGAGGCGGGAAATTCAAAGTCACGGACTTATTGACCTGCACTCGTATGTTATTGATATACAGTCATTCCATTTCAAATCAACACAGCTCCCAACCCGACCATCTCCGATTTTAATGAAATTTGGTGTGTTTATTGTACATGACGAGAGAATGAAAAATGCCAAATTACAGAATTCTAGCACAAGTAGAACAAAAGTTATGGTCCCCCAAAATTTGAAAAATTTCAAAAACTATGCAGACAAAAACTTCTGTTCTAATAAAGATAGATCTATTAAACAAATATTTTTGGAAAGGTCTTGAGACAAGCTTTAAAATGATGTGCAACAAAATTTCTTTTTGTTGCCCTGCGTAATATAGGCTAACCAACTACCAGATGTATAAGATTTTGGCTTCCTCCCCTGGATAATCCCGAGGGGGGGGATGTCCTCTGCCCCCCCGCCCCCCACGTCCGACGCCTATGACCTACTCAGTTTTTCAGCTTAACTGTGATTGGTTAATATTTTATGTAATTCTTTTGCACTCAACATATGCTTTGTATTGCTTTTTTGCATCAGATAGCTTTACATATTAATTTTTATCTCCTAATCCCAATGTGGTCCCAAAATGAAATTTTAATATGTTGTTTATAATAAAATGAGGAAGCATATATATTTTTTTCATCAATTTTGGAGATGACATGTTTTGAGATATTCAAGGTCAAAGATTAAAGTCAATGACCTTAATTATTTCCATTGTTGGAATGTGATCATGTTGCACAGCATTTTAAAGCTTGTTTCAAGACCTTTTCAAAAATACTTGTTTCATAGTTCTATCTTTATTAGAACAGAAGTTACAGCAGTTTTTGTCTGCAGTTTTTGAAATTTTTCAAATTTTGGGGGGCCATAACTTTTGTTCTACTTGTGCTACAGTTCTGTAATTTGGCATTTTTCATTCTCTCGTCATGTACAATGAACACACCAAATTTCATTAAAATCAGAGATGGTCGGGTTGGGGCCTGTGTTGATTTGAAATGAAATGACTCTATATCGAAATTAGAAGTTGGTTAATTCGTCTTTTATTTATTTTGTGTGTGTGTGTATGTGTTTATGTTTGTGTCTGTAGAGTGAAGAGATTAAAAATGTATTCAGATACTTACTTTAAAAGTATCCAATCCCTTTTGAAGTTGAACTTGGCCGCCTTTTAAGGGACGTGGGTGGGGGGGGGGAGTCAATTAAATTATTCATGTAGTGCTCACGACACCGCTCTATCAAAAGGGACGGACCTCTCAAGAGTGTATTTTATCTTTAGGGGCCTAGTTTACGTATTAATCAATCAATCATAGTTCTCTTAGAAGTTGAGTCTGTAAGTCAAACGGAATTCGCATAAAAAAAAAATGGACAAACGGAATACATATTAAATACTATATGGGTTGGGCATATTATTTATGAAAGACTTTTGGATTGGAAATATGAGGCCTGATCTGACTTTTATTTAGAGCAAGTTGTATCCACAAAAATCTGGTGTGACTGGCGCACAGCACACAACTTTCTCTTACCTTCGGTAATCGAAAGTTGTGTACTGTGCTTGTCACACCAGATTTTTTGTGTCGACATGTATTTAGTTTCCGACAGTAGGGTACAATTGAATTCAAGATGTAAAATTTATAAGTATGGGAAAATATTTATATTTTGTTACCAGGGCAACCATTTCTCCTATCTTTTCTATGGAGTACAAGAGTAAAGTGTGCTTCAAACAATTTTGAGGGCAAAACGAGAATATACATTTGAAAGAGCATCTAAAAAATAATTGATTTTTGAATTTTAATCAAAATCGTTGGAGCGAATTTTGAGAAAATCGAAAAAAACTGAAAAAGTACATCAGTAAAGTACTAGTACTCTTTGGCCGATTTTGATTAAAAGCTTATTTTTCCGGTCCCGGGGGGTGTTTAACTTAAATATAAAATTTCAGTCTCATAGCTCAATTCCTTCATGCTTAAAATTACACACACCCACACACCCACCCACCCACCCACACACCCACAGACAGACCATGTCGCGAAAACCACTTTTTTGGATTCAGGGGACCTCAAAACGTGAAGATCCATCAAAATCTCGACATCGAATTTTTGACATGAATCCAATACTTTCTCTCTATATATATATTACATATATACATAGGTAAGAGAAAGTAATTATTAATTAATAATTTAATAATATTTTTTTATCTAAAGGGCCCAAAATGTATTTTGTTTAAAAAATAAAATAGAAAGAACACCAGCGCTCTCTGGCGCTCTTTGTTTGAAAATAAAATAAAAAGAACGAATGGAAGACCGAAAGAATCAGGATCGAAGACCAAAAGAATCATGAACAAAGAGCTAATATCGAAAGAAAAAGAACTAGTCACTTGTTACTTTAATAAAATCTTTGAAACCTTTTTGATTTTAATATTTATCTTCGATCATTACAGCATTTTTATTATTTTAAATTTTTTTCATACTCCAAAGAAGTATAACTTCTAACGCGTGTACATAAGTATACACACCACTTTTTACTTCATATTTTAATATCAAAACTTTTCCTAAGGAGAAAGTGCTTTCAAATGGTAAAATATTGAATTTTGAGGAATTTTTTGAGCATCCCCATTTAAGGTCTCGAATATTTTTTTTCTGAACTCTCAATAACTTCGGGCACAAATTCCCAAATGGGGAGGCTCAAAAAAAATTCCTCATATCCTATTAGAAAGCAATTATATTATTTTAACAAATAGAATATTAATTTTTTTTTTAATATAAATGAAGTGTATTTCTTTTTAAGAGATTTATATTAATTGTCTTAAAGAGGTGTCTGAGTTTAATGAAAGATGAGGTTCCGTCTCTTGCGTTTAACGCAAATTTCTAAAAAAAAATCATTGTGTGGTTTTATGAAAGCACGATGCAAGTGAAACTTTTTTTTCGGATCGAAGGCGTTTAACTGAAAATTTCCAGTAAATTATTCAATTAAAGGTATTAAAATCACGTTTTTAATCTTAACTTAATAATTGGAAAATGGGAAATCAATAGAGGCATGTTAAAAACTGAGAACAATATCTGAAGATTTAAATCATTTAAAATTATTTTAAAAATTATATTTTATCAATTTAAAAATTGAATAATTAAAATCTCACAATTATTTTTTTATAATTCGTCATATATATTAAATTTCAATTTTCCTATTTTTATCGTCACGGCTTGTGACGTCATGGCTTGTAGCGTCACGGCCTTTGACGTCACGGCTTGTAACGCGACATGCTGATAGAAGAGCGAAAAAATTTGAGGAGATAAACTAAAAGTTTCACTTAAAAAAAAAAATTTACTTTCCTTTATTAAAAAAATCCTTTTCCTGAAATAGACGTACGTATACTATCAATACATACTAGAAGGAATAAAAAAAAGGATTTATTAAAAAAAATTTCACTTTCATAAAATGTTTTATTCAAATTACATTTTCCAAAATCGTTTTGTAAAAAAAATGATTTGAAAATGTTTACATTTATTATTATTATTATTATTTTGTTTTGTGTATTATAACATGAGATCTTAATAATATGTTTAAAAATAATTTATACTTTTCAAAAAAAAAAAAATAAAATAAATAAATAAACAAATTGACATGTAATATCTCCTTCTTATATGTAATCAATATTAGAGACGCCACAGATCATTTCGTTTAACGAGTGCCATCTTCAGTGGAAAATATTAACAAATTTATACTGAAGATGGCTAGTCGTTTTCAATCCCCTTTCAAAATACTTGAGAATTTTTTTTTTTACAAAACAAGCTTTTTGATTGGCTTGAGTAATCATAATTATTTTTTTCTCCACCTTTATCCATTTAACCATATGGAAATTGACGTTAAAAGTAAAACTTTTCTCCCAACTCGTTAAAACTTTTTTCCTTCTTTTGTTTTTTTTTTTTATTTTTCGCCTTTAAATAAAAGCTTGATTCAAGAGCGGATATCCGGGAGAGCTTTGAACAAAATAACAATTTGCTTGGGGGGGGGGGGGCAAAAACAAAATTATTTTTCTTTTCTACTCCAGCCCCTTTTCCCACACATTCCTCCACTACAGGAGGCCTACACTTTATATATTTTGAAATTTTACTAAATAATAAAAAATCATTGTGTGGTTTTATGAAATCACGATGCAAGTGAAACTTTTTTTTTCGGATCGTAGGCGTTTAACTGAAAATTTTCAGAAAATTATTCAATTAAGGGTATTAAAATCGCGTTTTTAATCTTAACTTAATAATTGGAAAATAGGAAATCGATAGAGGCGTGTTAAAAACTGAGAACAATATTTGAAGATTTAAATCATTTTAAATTATTTAAAAAATTATATTTAAAAATTGAATAATTAAATCTCACAATTATTTTTTTATAATTCGTCATATATATTAATATAATATAATATAATTTCAACTTTTCTATTTTTGTCGTCACGGCTTGTGACGTCATGGCTTGTAGCGTAACGGCCTTTGACAATTTTTTTTTTTTTTTTTGATTCTCAGAGAGAGAGAGAGTTGAAGGGTCTCTTACTCCCAATTGGAACCGCGTTGTTGACTCTAGAGTCATATACCGGTTAATGGGTTGGTGCG
>JAKCPI010003864.1:0-26573 GCA_023213315.1 Euborellia annulipes | reverse complement strand
AGAAATTTAAGTGCCTATATAATTTTTAGTGCTTAGTTGCCTGCCTATTTTAAAGATTTTCAGTACCTATAAATCCGAGCCCTACTTACTTAGTGATCTGATAATGCCGACTGTTAGACAAGCGTAGCCATCTTTTGCAAGAGTGCTGAACTCTTTGACCTTTATCTTCTTCTATATAAAATAATTGCGGTGTGTCCGTCCATCCGTCCGGCCTCCGTCCGTCTGTCAGTCCGTCTGTCCGTCTGTCACGCTCTGTTTGACCAACTTCCCGTTGGAATTTTGAAACGAAATTTTGCACTCTTATAGAGGACGTTATGGAGAGTCCGGGAAAAATACTCGGGTCCCGAAATTCCTATAACTTTTTGGTTATTAATTCTTAAAGTTACGATTTCTCCCATAGGAAATGTATAGAGAAATATTTAAATATTCTTTGCAGTTGTGTATTCTTTGAATGTAAACAAATCCTCAAGCAGGCACTGGACTGGAATACGTAGTAATAATAATTTCTTTTGCCCAAAAAAAAAAAAAAATTTCTTTTCCGGGTGTGGCGTAGTAGGTAGCGTGCCTACCTCCTATACCAAACGTCGCGGGTTCGGACCCAGGCAGTCCGATGATTTTATTTAAGCCATCTGGATACCAGATGGCTTAAATAGAAATGCCTGAACCCATAATAGATAATATTATATTACAACGGTTATCGTCAAAGTCTTAAATGGCCTAAGTTGCCGAAAAGACTGTGTGAATGTGTGTGTGAGTGTGAGTGTGGATGAGAAAAAAGTGTGAATGTTTAAAAAAAAAAAAAAAAAAAATTTCTTTTCATAATTAAGAAAAGGCGAGGGTCCGCCGCAGGCGGCGGCCCAGATGATGGCGGGTCCAGGGGGGCGTAGCCCCCTCGACTAGACTGCGAAGCCCACCGAAGGCGGGCGACGCGGCTTGTTTTTAAATAATTACTAAATTTATTTTTTACTTTGTCATAACTTTATTTAAAAAAAAAAGCTTTCTATTAAGTAACATGCTCCCGAATTTAATTAATTTAAAAACCTCGGTATTTTGGTTTCAAAGATTCAATGAGGCCTCCTGAAGAGGGAACAGAACCCTTTTATTTAAAGAATAAATTTTCTTAATTTTGATTGTCCTAAGGGGTTCAAAATAATAAAAAAAAAACAAAAAAGAAGGAAATTTCTATGTATGAATAGAGATTCCAACAAGACAATTATGTTGTAAGATTCATGATAGCGTCTTCTCTCTAATTACGCAGGTTGTTCTGACAATCGGCTATAATTATTATAGGCAATTTAAGTTTTACAACATTTCTACCCTCTGTTGGCGCGAAATATTTACTCCAAGGGTTCGAAGGGCTCGAAAGTAAAGAGAGAGGGAACCTGGCCATGTGCAAGTTATCAAGGAAATGAAAATCTTTAGGGTTGAGGGTCCTGGGTTCACGCCCCCCAACAAAGAGCCATTAAAAAGAAAACAGAGAGAGAGAGAGAGAGAAGAGCGGGAACAATTTATTTTATTAAATTAATTAAAATTATTATTGGCTACACAGATGGCTATGACGCTACGGGAAAATAAATAATTTGTAATCAAATAAAAAGGTAACTTTATATATATATATATATATATTATCGGGTGTGACTTGTAGCACAATTTTCAATTACCATGTCAAATCATCTAGCCATGTAACCCAGCATCTCAGATTTGGATGAAATTTTGCTTTTATCATCCTTAGTAAGAATCCAAAATTATATCCGTATATTACAATATATTTTGAGAAAAAAGTTTAAGTTGGAAAAAATGAGCTTGGCAAGCTTTTCCGAGACTCCTATTTATGGCCATCCATAAATTACGTCACACGAATTTCAAGACTTTTTAACCCCCCCCGTCCTTGTCACAGGTTGTCTCATTTTTAAAAATCCCTCCCCCTCTGATGTGACGTCACACATTTTCCAATTTTATCAATAATAGACACCTAATTATGCTAATTAAAAATACAAAAATTAATCATCTTGTGTCCATCGACTTTGGACCCACTATTAAAAAATATAGATTGCGTTCGTAAATATTAAAAAATTTTTTTGTTCACCTATAAATTTCGCGTTTGGGCATCTCGAATTTTGAAATGTGACGTCACAAGGTTTTTCACCCCCCTGCCCCTTGTCACATAATGTCACATTCTGGTGATACCCTCCCCGCCTTTTAGGTGTGACGTAATCAATGGATGGCCCCTATTGGAAGTGATATTTTTTAGAAAATAAATCATAACTTCATTTGTTTTTCAAAATATCAAGCTGAAATTTGCACTGGAATATTCAGAAAGAGTTGCAGATTTCGAAAAAAAAAATCAATTAATAATTAATTTTTATATTAACCCCCCCCAAAAAAAAAAAAAAAAACTACCCAAAATCAGTTTTTATCAAATTTTTGCAACAATGTTCAACTTCCACTTTTAGGTCAAAGTCGATGTAGATAATAATGTCAATAGTCACCACAATCGTTGCGGTTAAGTGATACCAAGCACGGCAAAAGCTCGGGATTGGTGACCCCAGGCAATCAGCGTGTGGAACGTCCCCCGGTAGCCATCGATACTATGTATTTTCAATTAAATAAATAAATTTATCACCCCTAAATGGCCTCTGTAGCCGAAAAGGTATTTAAAAAAAAAAAATAATAAAAAAATAATGTCAATTTTTTA
Organism: Euborellia annulipes; assembly: GCA_023213315.1. Taxonomy (NCBI): domain Eukaryota; kingdom Metazoa; phylum Arthropoda; class Insecta; order Dermaptera; family Anisolabididae; genus Euborellia; species Euborellia annulipes. Next base: position 23,878 of record JAKCPI010003864.1, on the reverse strand, counting down.
CTTTCTTTTACCTATGTATAGGCCTATATATATAGAGAGAGAAAGTATTGGATTCATGTCAAAAATTCGATGTCGAGATTTTGATGGATCTTCACGTTTTGAGGTCCCCTGAATCCAAAAAAAGTGGTTTTCGCGACATAGTCTGTCTGTGTACATAATATCTCAAGAACGAAAAGAGCTAGGAGGTTGAAATTTTATATTTAAGTTAGGCACCCCCATGGGACGTGACACGAAGCTTTTGAACAAAATCGGCCATAGAGTACTAGTACTTTACTGATGTGTTTTTTCAGTTTTTTTGCTATTTTCCCAAAATTCTCTCAAATGATTTTGATTAAAATTCAAAAATCAATTATTTATTAGATGCTCTTTAAAATGTATATTCTCATTTTGTGATTGAAATCTTCTGAAGACCACTTTACTCTTGTACTCCATAGAAAAGATAGGAGAAATGGTTGCCATGATAACAAAATATAAATATTTTGCCATACTTATAAATTTTTACATCTTGAAAATCGAATGTACAGTACTGTCGGAAACTAAATACATGTCGACACGAAAAATCTGGTGAGACAAGCACAAAACACAACTTTCGATTACCGAAGGTAAGAGAAAGTTGTGTGCCGTGCGCCAGTCACACCAGATTTTTTTAATTCGAGAATCAAGCGTGTTCTTGTTTACTATATCGATGATTTGCTATCTGTCTGATAAATTTGCTAGTTGACTAGAACTGACCGGTCCTAGCAGACATGGAATTAACAAAATTCCGATAAAATTAAAAGGGAAAATAATATCAATATCTTAATTTTTTTTTTTCTACTTAATTCAATTTCAAGATTTTTTTTTCTCCCCCATTAAAAAAAAAAATCCTTCCCCCTCCGCTCCATCTGCATAATATATTAAAATCCGACTGAGTGAGAGGCCCCGCAGAACCAATGAATGGCAAAAGTGGTATAGATATAGCATCCCACTCTTTCTCTTTAGAAAAGATATTCATGAAAATGTAATCCTTTAGAGAAAGAGAGAGAGAGACCCTGCTTGCAGCATTATTTTAGCCCGCATTTGATCAAACTGAAATTTGTGTTTGAATTCATTTTAAATTCAAATAGCGAAAAGCTTAAACAGGTTTACGGCCCATATTTATTATAGCATCTTCTTCGTTTTTCATTTTATATTTGATACGATTTAGCCCCCCCTCCTATCTTAACTGTTGTATAAAAAAAAAAATTAATTTTTTTTTCTTAACATAAAATCAAGAGAAAAAAAATAATAATTTTTTTTTTTTTTTATACAAAAATCTATGCAAGTATACGTGATTTGATTTTCTAAATAAAGAAATTGAGCTAAGAGGTTGAAATTTTATATTTAAGTTAGACACCTCCCCGGAGCGTGAAAATAAGCTTTTAATCAAAATCGGCCAAAAAGTACTAGTACTTTACTGATGAACTTTTTCAGTTTTTTTTTTCGATTTTCTTAAAATTTGCTTCAACGATTTTGATTAAAATTTAAAAAAATCAATTATTTTTTAGATGCTCTTTAAAATGTATATTCTCATTTTGCCATTGAAATCTTCTGAAGACCACTTTGCTCTTGTACTTCATAGGAAAGATAATAGAAATGGTTGCCATGGTAACAAAATATAAATATTTTCTCATACTTATAAATTTTACATCTTGAGTTCTAATATATTGGCGGAACTAAATATATTTCGACAATAAAAATCTGATGTGACAAGCACAGAACACACCACATTCAAAACATTCGGTTAGCCCCGCAACCTCCGCATAGTAAAAAAATATAGATTCTTGTAGACTTCCTCTGTAACTGGTGCCTCCTACATATAGGCCTACTTTGTATTGCTTTATTGCATAACATATTAATTTTTATCTCCTAATCCCAATGTCGTCCCAAGTTGATATCAAACTATGTTGTATATTGTAACATGAAGAAGCAAATATATTTTTTTCATCAACTTTGAAGGTGGGATGTTTCGAGATATTCAAGGTTAAAGGTCAAGATCACTGATCTTTATTATGTACATCATTTGAAAGCTTGTTTCTCGATCTTTCCAAAAATACTTGTTTCTTCATTAGAACAGGAGTTAGAGCAGTTTTTGTGAAATTTTCCGTTCTTTTTTTGGGCAGCCATTACTTTTGTTATACAATTCTATAATTTGGCTTTTTTCATTCTCTCATCTTGTTCAATGAACACACCAAATTTTATTTAAATCGGAGAGGGTCGGGTTGAATGAAAATTGTACTTTACTGTGTTGATTTGCAATGGAATTACTCCATTGCAAGTGATACGAACAAATTTTATTATGTTGCCCAGGGGACGTCCACATTATTTAGCAATCTCAATCTGGGATCTCTGGAATATGGCTTACTTCTATTGCGTGCTCCAAGGACTCTATAGCTTTCAAATTACAGAATGATCCCAACGATTATGCATTTCTTTCTATTTATATCTATATCTATATTATAGAAAATGATGTTTATCCTATTTGATATCCTCAACTGTTAGATGCTTCTTTAGGTTCTCATTCAGCCACGAGACGGTGCGGTAGATTAATCTGATGCTGCCTGATCTTCAATCTTCTTGTAAAATATGGGCAAAAGTATGGCGCACAGCACAACTTTACCTTCGGTAATTGAAAGTTGTGTACTGTGCTTGTCACACCAGATTTTTGTGTCACATAATTTAGTTCCCGACAGTACGGAACATATGAATTAGATGTAAAATTTATAAGTATGCGAAAATATTTATATTTTGTTACTATGGCAACCATTTCCTCCTATCTTCCCTATTAAATACAGAGTAAAGTGGTCTTCAGAAGATTTCAATTGCAAATGAGAATATACATTTACAAGAGCATCTAAAAAATAATTGATTTTTGAATTTTAAAAAAATCGTTGGAGCAATTTGAGAAAAATCGAAAAAACTGAAAAAGTACATCAGTAAAGTACTAGACTTTTGCCGATTTTTGATTAATTTTTCCGGTCCAGGAGGGTGTTTAACTTAAATATAAAATTTCAACCTCGTAGCTCAATTCCTTCATGCTTAAAATTGACCCACACACCGACACACAGACACACACAGACAGACAACCATGTCGCGAAAACCACTTTTTTGGATTCAGGGACCTCAAAACGTGGAGATCCATCAAAATCTCGACATCGAATTTTTGACATGAATCCAATACTTTCTCTCTATATATATATTACATATATACATAGGTAAGAGAAAGTAAAAGTGGTTTTCGCGACATGGTCTGTCTGTGGGTGTGTGGGTGGGTGGGTGTGTGTTCAATTTTAAGGATGATGGAATTGATCTACGAGGTTGAAATTCTATATTTTAGTTAAACACCCCCCGGGACCGGAAAAATAAGCTTTTAATCAAAATCGGCCAAAGAGTACTAGTACTTTACTGATGTACTTTTCAGTTTTTTTCGATTTTCTCAAAATTTGCTCTAACGATTTTGATTTAAAATCCAAAAATCAATTATTTTTTAGATGCTCTTTAAAATGTATATTCTCATTTTGCGATTGAAATCTTCTGAAGACCACTTTACTCTTGTACTCCATAGAAAAGATAGGAGAAATGGTTGCCATGGTAACAAAATATAAATATTTTCCCATACTTATAAATTTTACATCTGAATTCATCATACTGTAGTTCCGTACTGTCGGGAACTAAATATATGTCGACACAAAAAATCTGGTGTGACAAGCACAGAACACAACTTTCGATTACCGAAGGTAAGAGAAAGTTGTGTGCTGTGCGCCAGTCACACCAGATTTTTTTACTTCATTTACTTTCTTTGTTTTTACTTTCTCTTACCTATGTACAGTATATATGTAATATATATAGAGAGAGAAAGTATTGGAGATTTTGATGGATCTTCACGTTTTGAGGTCCCCTGAATCCAAAAAGTGGTTTTCGCGACATGGTCTGTCTGTCTGTGTGTCTGTCTGTGTGTGTGTGTGTGTGTGGGTGTGTGTGTGTGTGTCTCTGTGTGTGACTGTGTCTGTGAACAAAATATCTCAATAACGAAAAGAGCTAGGAAGTTGAAATTTTATATTTAAGTTAGGCACCCCCATGGGACGTGACACGAAGCTTTTGAACAAAATCGGCCAAAAAGTATTAGTACTGTACTGATGTACTTTTTCAGTTTTTTTTCAATTTTCTCAAAATTTGCTCCAACGATTTTTTTTTAATTCATAAATCAATTATTTTTAGATGCTCTTTAAAATGTATATTCTCATTTTGCGATTGAAATCTTCTGAAGACCACTTTACTCTTGTATTTCATAGAAAAGATAGGAGAAATGGTTGCCATGGCAACAAAATATAAATATTTTCCCATGTTTATAAATTTTACATCTTGAATTCTAATATATTGGCGGAAACTAAATATATGTCGACACGAAAAATCTGGTGTGACAAGCACAGAACACAACTTTCGAATACAGAAGGTAAGAGAAAGTTGTGTGCTGTGCGTCAGTCACACCAGATTTTTCTACTTTATTTACCTTCTTTGTTTTTTTTTCGTATTAATAGATATATTAGAAAGGATATTGGCTTATTTTTTAACCAAAAGAGAATATCACAAAAAAAGAAAAAACTTTAATGTGTCAAATGCACTTAGCACTTAATTGTCTTCCCTTTTTTTTTCTAAATACGTTTATATACACTTTAATATAAAGTTCAATCTTGATCCAACTGGAAATAATCAAAGTGAATTTTTTTTTTTTTTTTTAATTAAAAAGTCTCTCTCTCTCCCTTTTTGTTCTAAAAAAAAGGATATCATGGAGCTAAAGTCAAAAGCAGCAGACATTGTGATACGTAAATATTGAATGCTTAATAAAAAAAAAAAAAAAAAAATTATAAAAATCAATATACGTAACAACAACAACAAAAAAATTGCCTTTTTAGAAATTTTCTTTTATCAATCAAAAACAAAAGGAGGAAGGGATTATTATTATTATTATAAATTAACGCCGTTTTTAGATCGGGATATTTTTATAAAGACTAAAAAAAAAAAAAAAAATCTTGTAAATTCAAGGTAATCATCAAATTATTACAAATAGGCGTCAAAGCCAAAGATCTAAGCTACATTTGATCTGAAACCTTTTCAAAAACAACTGGTGTGATGGCGCACAGCACACAACTTCCTCTTCTTCTTCTTTCGCTGTGGCTTACCCCTATTTTTTTTTTCTAGGGGTCGCTCATTTTTATTTTCCCTCTCCACATTGCCCCTATCCTGCGCATCCTCAAACTCCAATCCATTCTGCCTGCAGTCCTCAGTCACACAGTCCATCCCCTTGGTCTCTTTCCTTCCACCTTCAAATTTACCATTCTCTTCCCCACATATTCCTCTTCTCTTCTCATCACATGACCAAACCATCTCAGCCTACTTTCCTGGATCTTTGAGGATACCTCCACCACCCCTGCCATCCCTCGGATCTTCACATTTCTCACTCTATCCCTTCTTGTTTTTCCCAATGCCCATCTCACCATTCTCATTTCCGCCACATCCAACTTTCTTTCCTGTGCTTTCTTTATCGGCCAGGTCTCACTGCCATAGATCATTGCGGGTCGCACTACCGTTTTAAAAATTTTCCCCTTAGCCTTAGCATTTACCTTTCTATCACATAGGACTCCAGAAACCCTTCTCAAATTCATCCATCCAACTTGAATCCTGTGGCCTAGCTCTTTATCAAGTCCCCCCCTCAGAAGAGGAAAAGGTTTCAAATAAAATATATTGGTAGATTAAATAGTAGGCTGGGATGAGTAGTGTAAAGGGAATGGAGAATAATAACCAGCAGATTTATCGCTCCATTTGGACCTCCTTTATTTGGCAGATATTTCGATGCATAGGACACGCATCATCTTCAGTGTCGCGAGGATAGAGTAGGTGGGCTTATACCTTAAGGTGCCTTCTCTAAGCTAATGACAGCTCTGTGTCCAAAGCAGAATTGTTTAACGCCCCTAAGCCATTTGATAGAACTAGACCAGTGGTTCCTAACCTTTTTTTGGCCCATCGCCCCTTTCTGGAGGTTGTCTAACACCTATCGCCCCCTTTTCATTTAATTTTTTTGACTAATAGCAAAAAATTAATATATTTTGTATAGGAAAATTTTCACGGTGCGCTAAGAGAATAGCACAGTTTGGGAAAGACTGGTATACCTGCTGTGTTGCGACTTGAGAAATAACACAGCGGAGTGAGTACAAAGGGCAAATTTATTGAACACGTAAATTACAATTTATAATATATAAAAACGTGGAAGTAAACAAACATTCAATAATAATTGAATGAGCCGGTAGGCCGTGATCCAGCGCACGGCGGATCGCCAGCCAAGTGATATTACTTGCAACACTCCCCCTCGAGACGACGTTCGGACACTCCAAGCATTTCCGTAAGTCGAGTGTGCTTCGGCTTGAACAATGGTTTCGTTAGTATGTCCGCGATCATTTGTTCAGTCGATGTATGCTTGATGGAAACCGCTCCTTCCTTAATTGCTTGTCGCACAAAGTGGTATCGGATGTCTATGTGCTTGCTTCGTGAGTGATGCACGGGATTTTCCGCGAGTTTCAATGCACCTAGATTGTCTGTGTAGATAGGCATCTTTCCTTCTATCTCGACTCCTAATTCAGCTAAGAATCTTCTTAAATAAATGGATTCCTTAGATGCATCGGATAGACCCATGTATTCGGCTTCATTGGATGATAGGGCAACTGATTTTTGTTTCCTTGATTCCCAGGTGATAGGGCAACCACACCAGATAAAACAGAATCCTGTGTAAGACTTCCCTGTCTACAACATTGCTTCCCCAGTCAGCGTCAACGTAACCAGTGATTGGCTCTCCTGTGTGGCGGTAACGCAATCCGACTTCTGGTGTCCCCTTGAGATATCTTAGGACTCGTTTCGCCGCAGTCCAATGGGTCTTGTCAAAGCAATTGTTGAATTGTCCGAGAAAGATACACGCATAACTTATGTCTGGGCGTGTGGCCACGGATAAGTAGTTCAGTGCGCCGATTAGTTCCCTGAACGGTAAATTATTTTCTTCATTGCTTGGGTCAGTCTCCGGTTTGTTCAGTTTCAAATTTGCATCCATAGGAGTTGAGACCGGTTTGCAGTCGGTCATGCCAAACCGTTTGAGCAATTCTTCGATGTATCCCCTCTGGTTCATCTGTATCTCGTCCTTGTTGCCATAGGCGTAGCCAGAAATTTTCGATGGGGGGGGTTCAGAATGATTTCTTTCCTCCCCCCCTAGTAATAGGGCAGTATAAGGCGTCTAATGAAATATATAACTAGCCAATCCGCCCTCCTGGACCCCCTCGGATTGGCTCGGGCCCGCCCTTTCTTTATTAAGTGCCACAATTTTTCATTCAACTCGTTTCAGGCAATAAAAGATGCAACCCTCACATCTTTAAGAATTTTAGATATATCCCTATAATACCAGTTTTGGTCTGATTATATCTCTGGATTCCCAGTTCTATCTCAGATCTCTTTTATGAAAAAAAAATAAAAAATTTAATTATATAATAATTTTTATTATTTTTCATTTGAGGATTTAATCAATTTTAAGCGGCTTTAATTTTTTATAAAGCAAACCAAAAATCAATTCTTTTCAATGAGAAAATTCTGAATTTTCGAATTTTTTGACTTTCCTTTAATAAAATTATTTTATTTAATTTTTTTTTTAAACTAGAGAAAATTATTCTATTTTTACTTTCTCTTACCCTATATATGAAATATATATAGAGAGAAAGTATTGATTGTATTATAGAGCTTAAATATCTAGTCATGGCTTGGGTCCAATGGGGGGGGGTTTGAACCCCAAATCCCCCCCCCGTGGCTACGCCTATGCTTGTTGCGACTTGAGAAATAACACAGCGGAGTGAGTACAAAAGGCAAATTTATTGAACACGTAAATTACAATTTATAATATATAAAAACGTGTATTTTAAAGACCTTGGAAGTAAACAAACATTCAATAATGATTGAATGAGCCGGTAGGCCGTGATCCAGCGCACGGCGGATCGCCAGCCAAGTGATATTACTTGCAACATGCTGTACATACATAAAAATTTACATGATTCAAAATGAATCAAATTCATGGATTCTGTGATCTGCATCTGCATTTATGTACAAATTATGATTTGAAATTTTTAACAAATTTATTTTAAAGTTAAAAATGAATCAAATTCCTCAGATAACGTTTTCTTTTCAAAGTGAATAAATAACAGTTGCAGAAATAGTGACTGAAACGTTGAAATTTTTTAAATAAATTGTATTATTAATTACTAATTAATGATTCGAAGAGAAGTTGCTGTTGATGTTATGGAATGGAAAAGAGTGGTACAGGTGCAGCAAATGAAGAGAGCCTTTGGATGCCAAATGCCGAAAAGGAGACGTTACGAACAAAATTTATTCGTCCATCTTCAGTCCTCGTTGGCTTATAAACTAATTAGGCACAAAGTTGTCATTGTGCCTAATTAATTTATAAGCCAACGAGGACTGAAGATGGACGAATAAATTTTGTCCGTAACGTCTCCTTTTCGGCATTTGGCATCAAAGTCTTCATTTGCTGCACCTGTACTTGATCTTTTCCATTCCAATTACTAATTAAAATAAACCACAATCAATGGCAAAAATTTATTTCTCTTTTTGAATACTCATCGCCCCCCGCTTAATTATTGTCCCCCTGAAAACCCAAATCGCCCCCAGGTTGGGAATCACTGAACTAGACTAACACCCACCTACTATATCCTCGCGGCACTGAAGATGATGCGTGTCTTATGCATCGAAATATCTGCCAAATAAAGGAGTCAAGTGAAGCGATAAATCTGCTGGTTATTATTCTCCAACCCCTTTAAAATATATTGGATTTCTTAGCTACAGCCAGAATAGTGCATTGATTTTAATCTAAAACTGAAGTAAACACTATAACAACAATTTTTAAAGGTTTTTCCTCCTGTTCGAGCAAAATTTTATATTTAGTTTTTCAACTACTTATATAACTGAAATGAATTTTTTTAATTTTATCTAATTTATTTTGCGATGAGAAGTGGCTGTAGACTTTGAATTGGATATAGGAGAAGTAGCAGCCAAGGAATTAAATAAAAAAAGTTTTATTTAATTGTTAATCGTCGACGTTTCGTCCTCGGGGCTTGGTGTAGGGGTTAGAGTGCTAACCTCTTTCGGACCCGGGGGGGGGGGGCACCCCGGCACCCTCTAGTTACTCCCATGCGTGTAATATAGGGATGGCGTTTTTTTTTTTTAAACCGGTTTTCGGTTTTTCCGGTATTTTCGCCGTCTGAAAAAACCTTTTGGTTAAAACTGCTATCAAAAAAATCTGGTGTGACTGGCGCACAGCACACAACTTTCTCTTTACCTTCGGTAATCGAAAGTTGTGTACTGTGCTTGTCACACCAGATTTTTTGTGTCGACATGTATTTAGTTTCCAACAGTAGGGTATAATTGAATTCAAGATGTAAAATTTATAAGTATGGGAAAATATTTATATTTTGATACCATGGCAACCATTTCTCCTATCTTTTCTATGGAGTACAAGAGTAAAGTGGTCTTCAGAAGATTTCAATCACAAAATGAGAATATACATTTTATAGAGAATCTAAAAAATAATTGATTTTTGAATTTAAAAAAAAATCGTTGGAGCAAATTTTGAGAAAATCGAAAAAAACTGAAAAAGTGCATCAGTAAAGTACTAGTACTCTTTGGTCGATTTTGTTCAAAAGCTTCGTGTCACGTCCCATGGGGGGTGCCTAACTTAAATATAAAATTTCAACCTCCTAGCTCTTTCCGTTATTGAGATATTTTGTTCACACACACACAGACACACAGACACGACAGACCATGTCGCGAAAACCACTTTTTTGGATTCAGGGGACCTCAAAACGTGAAGATCCATCAAAATCTCGACATCGAATTTTTGACATGAATCCAATACTTTCTCTCTATATATATATTACATATATACATAGGTAAGAGAAAGTAAAACCGGTTTTCCCACCAGTTCCACCAGATTTTAAACCCTTGTGATTTTTATTATTAACATTTTATATACCTCCAAGATATATTGGCATCTCCTTGCACTTTCCAGAAGAACTAATTGATTACATTTTAATGTAAATCGAGCCTTAGTATGATTTCGCTCTTCTTCATGAGCTAATCTCTTTTCTTTCTCTTTGAAAATGTAGCTACATTTTATGAGTATAGATCATAAAATTTTAAGAATTTCTTCCTAACGAGAGAGAGAGAGAGAGAGGGGGGAGGGGAGGGAGGACATAAAAGAAAGAAGAATTTCAGCAAGCAAGCAAAGCGAGAGAAAAGTATAAAAATTTAATTCTTGTGATAAGAACTTTATCAATCTCTTAAATTGATTTCTTTCTCTCTCGATTTATCAAGATCTCTTCTTTTTTTCTATCTCTCTCTCTTTTGGGCTAGAAAGAAGAAGAAGAAGAAGACAAACATATCGACTCTTCCATTCCTGTGTGAGTAAAATGGAATCTTTATAGGCATAATTAAACAAGAGAGTTTGTTGAAGGTGAAAAAGAAAACAAAAGATTATCTCTCTCTCTCTCTCTCTTGGTGAGATAAAAAAAAATCTGGTGTGACTGGTCGCACAGTACACAACTTTCTCTTACCTTCGGTAAATAAAAGTTGTGTTCTGTGCTTAAAGTTGATTATGAAAATGGTCCTAAATCTATTAAGGCTTCTTTCAAAAAAATTTAAATTTTCTCTTCAATACAAGATGTTCCTTTTGGATACCAGATGGCTTAAATAGAAATGCCTGAACCCCCAATAGTTTTATCTATTCAATACAACGGTTATCGTCAAAGTCTTAAATGGCCTAAGTTGCCGAAAACACTGTGTGAATGTGTGTGTGAGTGCGAGTGTGAATGTGAATGAGAAAAAGTGTGAATGTTTAAAAAAAAAAAAAACAAGATGTTCCTTTCTCGGCACTCTTGGTTGAATTTAGGTGGTAGGTTTTCAAATTCTTAATAAAACTTTTGAATTTTATTAACAGAGGTTTTTTTATTAGGTTGGTTTACATTGCGGGCCGTTCACAAATGTTTCGGCTTTTGCCATCTTCAGAACCTCTTGCATCCTGATAATATGATCCCAATGAGATATCCCATAGATATTTTTTATTTCCTTCAACGTATTAAAATGAAGAAAAATAAAAACAGAGACCTATACTGTTTAATATTAAAAAGTTGTTATTCACGATAAAACCGAAATCTCTTTATCTCTATCTTGTGTCTCAAAAATTTTCGTTAGATCAAATTTTATTCCATATAATACTTTAATAAGAATATATTAAGTGAATGCGTTATCATCTTATAAATCTAATCTAATCTAATTATATTAAACGAGCAATGTACGTTTGTTTGTTTATTATATATGCATATCAGTTCTCGAAAACGGCTCTAACGATTTTTTTCAAATTTTAAATATATACTATTTGTGGTCCAAATATGCAATTGCGCTAGGTCTCGTCTTCGGGAAACCTCGAGTACTAGTACTTTACTGGTGCACTTTTTTAGTTTTTTTTCAATTTTCTCGAAATTCCCTTTAAAGAATTCTTTCAAATTTTTAATATTTTCTTATTTGTTCTATATAAATAAAATTTGGCCTCCTTGAGTACTAGTACCTTACTGGTCTACTTTTTTTAGTATTTTCCAATTTTCTTGAAATTTCCTTTGACTTTTTCTTTCAAGTTTTAAATCGTTCCTGGTCCCGGTATAGAAAACAAATTGCACTAGGTCTCGTCTTGGGAAAACCTCGAGTACTAGTACTTTACTGGTGTTTTTTGTTTTTTCCAATTTTCGTTTTTAAGGTTTTATAATGTTCAAAGCCTAGTGGGCTTGCTTCCTGGTCAAACCCTCCCTCTCTTTACCCTGGACCCACAGATTTAGAATATATCCACGAATATTAAATTTTAATTAATGTGCAATTTTGTAAATTCAATTTTTTATATCAATAATTACTTAAAATATATTTAATTTAATAATGTCAAAAGGCCAATTAGTAGAAAAATACCTATTTAAATTATATTATTACAAAACTAATTATTAATTAATTTTATTGAAAATAATAATTTTTCTGACGCATTTCCTGGGCAACTCGCTTATATTATATCTCATGATTAAAGTTTTCTTATGAGGCACTGTCTCTTCCAAGTAACCACTCAGTAATGTCGCTATTCCTCAAAACTCTCCCTGGTCTGTTATTTCTTATTTTGGTGTTTTTATTGATGTTTCCATTGAAGAGCAAGTTGTCTCGTTATATTTCTTTCAAATTTTAAATATTTTCCTATTTCTTCTATACAAATCAAATCGCGCCCCTCGAGTATTCGTACTTTACTGATGTAGCCCTACTTTTTTTAGTTTTTTACAATTCTATCAATATAAAAAAAAGACCGAGCTCCAGCTCGGTCACCCCGGCACTGTATAATTAAACTAGGTTATAATTAAAGTTAAAATTTGATCTAACGAAAATTTTTGAGACACAAGATAGAGATAAAGAGATTTCGGTTTTATCGTGAATAACAACTTATTAATATTAAACAGTATAGGTCTCTGTTTTTATTTTTCTTCATTTTAATACGTTGAAGGAAATAAAAAAATATCTATGGGATATCTCATTGGGATCATATTAACAGGATGCAAGAGGTTCTGAAGATGGAGAAAGCCGAAACATTTGTGAACGGCCCGCAATGTAAACCAATCTAATAAAAAAACCTCTGTTAATAAAATTCAAAAATTTTATTAAGAATTTTAAAACCTACTACCTAAATTCAACCAAGAGTGCCGAGAAAGGAACATCTTGTATGCCCTCGGGGCTTGGCGTAGAGGTTAGCGTGCTAACCTCATATACCAAACGTCGCGGGTTCGGACCCCAGGCAGTCCGATGATTTTATTTAAGCCATTTGGATACCAAATGACTTAAATAAGAATGCCTGGACCCTAAATAATATATATTCATAACGGTTATCGTCAAAAGTCTTATATGGCCTAAGTTGCCGAAAAGACTGTATGAATGTGTGTGTGAGTGTGAGTGTGAATGAGAAAAAGTGTGAATGTTTAAAAAAAAAAAAACATCTTATATTGAAGATTAAATTCTACCGGCCCAGCATCTGTAAATTTTAAATTTAAATTTTCTATATAATTTGGTTTTGGTCTCTCTATATTCTAACTGGGCTTTGGAATGATTATTATTGTTCTGTCCGGTTTTGAAAGAACTAATATTTTCGCTCGTTGAGTGGTTGCCATGGCAACACAATATAAATAACTGAGAAGCTCATCACACTCGTACTAATCCCGTCTTGAAAAATACAGTACGTAAATAATCGTATGAAATGCAAGCAAGAGTTGTTGCCTCCTATTATTTTCTCCATGGTTAAGCCCTGACGTCCTCAGAGAGAGAGAGAGACGGGATTAAGCGAAGGGTCGGAAATGGGCTTTTTAAGATTTCCAAAATATCAAATACATTATTAATGGATTTAGCCTACTTCATCTAAAATGTTATTTCTTTTTCTCTTTTTGCTTCCTGATCAGGTTTAAGAGTGGCTTTTTTTTAGGGTCTCTACGTAATACAAAAAGAGAAAATAGACTTTTAGTATTATTAAAAAAAAAAAATGGTATATTTTTCTTATATCATTAATATGATATTATAGTGCGAGTCAAAAATATGAGACCATCTGAAAATATTAAAATAAGTCATGGTAAATTGCAAATTGAACAAAATTCATTTTATATATATATTAAATGGATCGTGTTATGCAATAGTGTGTCAAGCGCCAAAAAAATTAAAAATTGAGTTAAGCTCTGAATATTGTTTCAAATAATTAATAGTATTTTTTTATGAAATATGTCCTAAAAAAATTTATATTTAATGTTACTTGCACAATTAACAAAAAAAAATCTGGTGTGCTGGCGCACAGCACACAACTTTCTCTTACCTTCGGTAATCGAAAGGTGTGTACTGTGCTTGTCACACCAGATTTTTTGTGTCGACATATATTTAGTTCCCGACAGTACGGAACATATGAATTCAGATGTAAAATTTTTAAGTATGGCAAAATATTTATATTTTGTTACCATGGCAACCATTTCTTCTATCCTTTTCTATGAAATACAAGAGTAAAGTGGTCTTCAGAAGATTTCAATTGCAAAATGAGAATATACATTTTAAAGAGAATCTAAAAAATAATTGATTTAATTTGAATTGAATTTAAAAAAATCGTTGGAGCGAATTTAGAGAAAATCGAAAAAAAAACTGAAAAAGTACAACTGTAAAGTACTAGTACTTTTTGGCCGATTTTGATTAAAAGCTTATTTTCACGGTCCCGGGGGGGGGGGGTGTTTAACTTAAATATAGCATTTCAACCTCCTAGCTCAATTCCCTCATGCTTAAAATTGAACACACACACACACACAGACCATGTCGCGAAAACCACTTTTTTGGATTCAGGGGACCTCAAAACGTGAAGATCCATCAAAATCTCGACATCGAATCTTTGACATGAAACCTGCCTTTTTTGCAATGAGTTAATTTTGGACCCCCAGCTAGCTACAAGCGCTTCGCTTCGCCCCCAGACCCCCGTGTTTTTATGACTTAACGTCTTCTTTTGTGACTTAACGTCTTCTTTTGTGAATTAACGTTTTCGTTCAACAAACCTATTAGGCTCCGGTTCGCCTGAGGCGAACCCTCGCCATTCTTTATATTTGACAATTGCAAAATAGAAAACAATGAATGGCTAAAGAGATTCTACGTATAATTTAATATTCATCAATTAATTTAAAAAAAATTTTAATACTCATTTATTCTCACTTCTTAAGGTTGTTCGGACATTAAAGCACTTTATTAGATTAAAAGCTAATTTTTTAATATGTTATTAATCACTATCAAATACGTATAAAATAAAATTTTGAAGCAGATCTGCCGACACGGTTATAGAGTAATTAATTTTTAAAAAATTGAAATTTAACATGTAGTATATGGGGACTATCGACGAAACGCACACATATCGAATTATATAGGCACCTCTGCAATAGGTAAAAAAACAAAAAACTTACATTTTATCAATTCACTTCCGAGGAATACGTTAAAAATAAAATCAAAAGTTTCTGCCGACCGCTTTAAAAGATATTTTAACAAGAAAGTCAAAAAATTCTCCAAAATGACAGTCGCTAATATTTAAAAATAAGGAAGCCTCGAGAGTCAGACCAGCCTGGCAACGTCGCATAAAATAATGCTCTTTTCTCGATGTCAGTTACATTTTTTTTTTCAATTTTACGATATTTTTTCTCGCAAATCGTCCATTGTGTTAAAACTGATTTGCATTAAACATTGTAATATATTAAATAAAATAAAATTGAAGGCTTTTAAGATTTAAAATAGATAGTTGATGAATGCAATGTTGCCAGTTCTATATTACGTGAAAAACTGCTCAAGTCAAAAGTCATTCATTTATTATTTTTGGGAATTAAATTATTAACTTAATACAATTATAAACTATGATAGGTCACGACTAAATTATAATAAGGGAATTTTGGCATTCAAATTTTTTAATTTTATTAAAAAAAAATTTAGATTCTATTATGACTTACGGGGTACTATCCGAACAACCTTAATAAAGAAAAAAAAAATTTTCACAAATGTTTAATTTCTTTTTTAGTAAATTTTCGCTCTTTTTTTAAACTTCCCTTAAATAAATTAGTTTATAAAGTATTAATAAATTACTATTGACTTTCGTTACCCCTTTCTCTCTTTCTTTCTTCAAAAAAAAGATGTGAAATTCTTCTCAAGATACATTATAATGAAATACGAAATAACGTTTTTATTAAAGTTTAATTTAAAAGGACATCAAAAAGCTAACCTATTTTATCGCTGTTTTAATTTATTATAAGTAAAGTGAAAGCTGGAAGGTATATTTGTGTGTGTGTGGGGGGGGGGAGTGGGGTTGGAACAAGGTTTTTCAAAGGGTGGTGGTGGTGGTGTGTTCTTTATGAGGAGGCGTTAGTTGGCTCAGGGGCAGAGATTTGTTCCAAATAAACGACCAGAGAGAGAGAGAGAGAGAAAAGCAAAAAAAGCACTCCCGGAATCGCGATCTTTTAGGCTTTTCCAAGTCGAATAACTTGAAATTACCCAACGAAAAACAATAGAAGGAGATTTTCTGTTAAATATGGCGACGCTGAGAAAATTAAAAAAAAAAAAGCCTCAAAAATAAAGCAATATAAATTTATAAAATATATATACTTTTAGTTTTGAAACTATCTTATCTATATATATAAAAATGAAATGGAAAAAATGTATGTATGTATGTAAATATGTATGTATATGTTTTATAGAAATCCACAATTTTCAATGAATCCATTTGAAATTAAGTACACATATAATATATGGTTCTGGAAGTAACGTAGTAATAATTTGAATCTCTTAAATTTTTTGGAAAATTAATTATAATCAAATTTCTTCAATATGGGAACACAAAATCAACAAGTTGGCTGGCAAAATAGAGAGGTGATTAGTAGCTCTGAGAGCCAGCTTTCCAAAAATACCACTAGGGCGGTGGGAGGAGCTACCCAACTGCCTCAGCCAATCACGTGATTCTAGCCGAAAGTTATAAATACAACCGTGCCTGTCTCCACTATTCATTTGGGACCAAGACACAGGGAAGATCAAGTCAGAAGAAATACAACACTACAAGCCAGCGCAAGAGATCACTTCAAGAAAACAAAAGCCCTTTTCAGGGCTCTTTATATTCTTTGCTTTTAACAAAAATAAGTCAGATGAAATATGTTACAAGCCTACAAGTCAGCGCAAGAGATATCTTCAAGCAAAGAACAAATTCTTCAAGAAAACAAAAGCCCTTTTCAGGGCTAACACCATTTTTTTTACCACCTTTCCTTCTTACAAAAATTATGCTCCTTAAAAAAAGTCCTTTTAAGGACTAATTATCAAAAGTTAATATGCTAAAATCACCACATTCACTTTCTCCATCTTTATTTTATCAACTGTCCTACATTTAACCATTAAAATTCACGTTTATCAATTAAACGTATTTCCTTGGCACGTTTGTTAATTAAACGTATTAAATCATCTCCAAATATCTCGCCCCACCATTTTTTTAAATCAACTTTCTTTCTTACAAAAATTATGCTGCTTAAAAAAAGTCCTTTTAAGGACTAATTATCAAAAGTTAATATGCTAAAATCACCACATTCACTTTCTCCATCTTTATTTTATCAACTGTCCTACATTTAACCATTAAAATTCACGTTTATCAATTAAACGTATTTCCTTGGCACGTTTGTTAATTAAACGTATTAAATCATCTCCAAATATCTCGCCCCACCATTTTTTTAAATCAACTTTCTTTCTTACAAAAATTATGCTGCTTAAAAAAAGTCCTTTTAAGGACTAATTATCAAAAGTTAATATGCTAAAATCACCACATTCACTTTCTCCATCTTTATTTTATCAACTGTCCTACATTTAACCATTAAAATTCACGTTTATCAATTAAACGTATTTCCTTGGCACGTTTGTTAATTAAACGTATTAAATCATCTCCAAATATCTCGCCCCACCATTTTTTTAAATCAACTTTCTTTCTTACAAAAATTATGCTGCTTAAAAAAAGTCCTTTTAAGGACTAATTATCAAAAGTTAATATGCTAAAATCACCACATTCACTTTCTCCATCTTTATTTTATCAACTGTCCTACATTTAACCATTAAAATTCACGTTTATCAATTAAACGTATTTCCTTGGCACGTTTGTTAATTAAACGTATTAAATCATCTCCAAATATCTCGCCCCACCATTTTTTTTAAATCAACTTTCTTTCTTACAAAAATTATGCTCCTTAAAAAAAGTCCTTTTAAGGACTAATTATCAAAAGTTAATATGCTAAAATCACCACATTCACTTTCTCCATCTTTATTTTATCAACTGTCCTACATTTAACCATTAAAATTCACGTTTATCAATTAAACGTATTTCCTTGGCACGTTTGTTAATTAAACGTATTAAATCATCTCCAAATATCTCGCCCCACCATTTTTTTAAATCAACTTTCTTTCTTACAAAAATTATGCTGCTTAAAAAAGTCCTTTTAAGGACTAATTATCAAAAGTTAATATGCTAAAATCACCACATTCACTTTCTCCATATTTATTTTATCAACTGTCCTACATTTAACCATTAAAATTCACGTTTATCAATTAAACGTATTTCCTTGGCACGTTTGTTAATTAAACGTATTAAATCACCTCCAAATATCTCGCTCATTGCCTTAAATGCTCATTCATTTTGAATTAAAAATATATTACGGAGGCAAAAAATATTTTTTCTATTCGTCTCAAACGCATGGAAAAACAAACTGAGGTCCCCCCGCTATACCTCCTTCCCCCTCCATTCACAATTTGCACCGAGACTGCCTCAGCCAATCACGTGATCACGTGATTCTAGCCGAAAGTTATAAATACAACCGAGCCAGTGTCTCACCCATCATCACCACACTTGTGAACAGTCCCTCATTCGATGAGCAACTCCTCACAATCTACAAGCCAGGCTACGACCTGGCACCCGGTCCGCTCCAGGACCGCCAAACAGTCCTCTAAGAAATTAGAGGAACTGTCGAAGGAAAATGAGCTGCTGAAGCAGCAGATTGCCGAAATGCAGGCGGCACTCCGGCAGCTGGGCGTGGACTTTAAGCCCATTGCGCCCAAGAAGCCCTCCGGACAAGCAGCAGCAGCCCCGGCAACGAAGAAGACGGAGGTGGAGACCTCAAACAGTTTCGGAGCCCTACGGGAGGAGCCTGCAACCTCTGCGCCCGGACAAAGGCCTCGAAGAGGAAAAGCTCCACCGCTGAAGAGGCGCAGCCGCCGAAGGCGAAGCCGAAGACGTCACCAACGCCCTCCCCCTGCCCCCGCCCGCTCTACCCCCCACCCCCGCAGGAGGCAGCCACCAATACAGGTGTCTGTCGATGGAAACTTGCAGCGGCGCCTAGTGAAGGCACTCCGGGCCGACGTAGGCTTCAAGCACGCCCTGGAATTTAGGTCGGTAGAGGGGAAACTCTCAGTACTGACCTTCGCCCCGGAAGACCACGAGAGGGCCAACAACTGCTCGCTGGAGCGGAGCAGGAGTTCCACACTCATCCGAGGAAGGATGAAAAAAGGAACAGACTAACCCTCCGAGGTCTCCCAAGAGGATACTCGCCGGAGGAAGTTAAGGAAGACCTGGTGTCCCTGGGTCTTAAAGTGGATTCGGTGAGACAATTCACCGACCCTGAGACAAAAGCCCCGATTGCCGTCTTCGGTGTCCTTCTGGCGCCGGGGATCGCGTTGGCAGAAGCCAACAAAATCAAGAATATCGGTGGCATCCGTATCAGATGGCACCGATCCAATAAAAGGACAGGTATATTCAGATGCCACAAATGCCAGGGGTATAATCACACCCACTCCTTCTGTTTTAGGAAAGCCAGCTGCGGGAACTGCTCCGGCGAACACGCAACAAGAGACTGCATCGCCTCCGAGGTCCGCTGCGCCAACTGCCAGGGACCCCACCAAGCTGGTGACCCGACCTGCCCCTCAGCAGTGAAGGCAGCTCAGGCAGCGGAGAAGAAGAAGAAGAGCCCCCGAAACCCGCCAAGCAGGAAAGTCGAAAAGGGCTTTTCTTACGCCCAGGCCACAGCGCAGCCCACCGTGTCTTCGAGGTCCAACCCGTCAACCGGCTTGGACGAAATTACGAAGCTCGTTGACGTCCTGCAAAGCCCCGTGAGCGAGGTCCAGAAGCTGGGAGCCCTCATGAGTTTCGCCCTTCAATTTCTTAAAAAATGAAGAGCAAGCTCACCTGTCTTCAATGGAACGCAAACGGCGTTCGCAACAAGGCAGTCGAACTCGCCAGGATCGCGGATATCAACGACGTTGATGTAATCGCGATAGGCGAGTCTCATCTCAAAACATCCGACCGCTTCTGTATCAGCGGCTGGAACATTCTAAGATGCGACCGAGAGGGGGGCAGAGGCGGCGGCGCCCTCCTCGCGATACGCAACACCATGCGTGCACGTCCCCTGCCGCTCCAGGCGTCCACGCGCGACGAAGCGGTAGCAGCCGAGATCCGCCTCACGGATGGCACCCGCCTCGTTGTGGCGAGTGTTTACAGCCCTCCGAGACGCACGAGCATAGACACCGACGGCCTCAAGAGTATCCTTAACCTGGGTGGGAGTGTAATCGTGCTGGGTGATCTAAACGCCCGCCACACGGCCTGGGGCTGCTCGTCGGTCAACAGCAGCGGCAGAGCTCTCCTTGATCTCTGCCTCTACAAAGGGTTACGACTGGGACATCCCGGCACACCGACGTTCGTTCCTAGGCGAAGAAACTGCAAGCAAAGTGTCATTGACCTCGCGGTTGTCAAGGGGCTGCACGGCATCCCCTTCCAACCGAGGGCTCTCGATGAACTTGGCTCCGACCATCTCCCCATACTAACCTCCTTCGGGATCTCTTTTGTCAACAGGGAAGCCACGCCGAGGCCGGTCTTCGAGCAAGCTGACTGGAAGAAATTCCGCGAAATCATCTGCCGAGACCTGCGATGGGCACCAGCACTGGACACCGAGGACCAAATCGACGAGGCGGCCGCTCACCTAGAGAAGGTCATCACCACGGCGACTTCGAGGAGCATCCCGCACGCAGCTAGGAAGACGCACGCACGTCGCCTTCCTTCCCACATCCAGGACCTGGCCCAGGAGAGGAACCGAGCGCGGAAACGCTGGCAGAGGTACCGGGATCCCGTCGACAGGCAGCGCTGGAACCATCTCACCCGCGAGGTTCGCACACAAATCGCGACCTGGCAAGCTGATGACTGGCACCAACGAATCGCAGCTCTGAATCTGGAAGACGGCTCAGTATGGCAGCAAGCAAAGAGACTACGGGGCCGCCCACTCCACAGTGGCCCACTCTTGACATCCGCCGGACTGACCCTCGACGAGGAAGAAAAGACAGAAGCCTTTGCCGACCACTTCGAGGAACAAATGACAAACAACTCAGAGTTTGTCATCAGCGAAGAAGAAACGAAAAATGGCCTGCGTGAAATTCTAAACGCCGAGGGTCCGGATATGGCTGTCCCGATCGTCAGACCGTCCAAGGTCAACGCCGCCATCAAGAGGATGAAGAAGAAAAAGGCACCGGGCAAGGACGGCATCACCCCAACAACGATGCAAAACCTGCCCGGCAAAGCTGTCCTATTTATTGCTAAGCTTATACAAGCAATCCTGCATGTAGGACACTTCCCATCCAGCTGGAAGACGGCGGACATCATCGCCATCCCCAAGCCAGGGAAGAACCCGAGGTCACCATCGTCGTACCGGCCGATCAGTCTCTTGTCGTCCATTGCAAAACTGGCTGAAACATTCATCCTCGAATGGCTCAGCCACGAAATCAACAGACTAAACGTCCTGCCTGAGCACCAATTCGGATTCAGAAAAGGCATCTCGGCAACCCAGCAACTCGCGCGCGTCGTCGACCACATCGAGTCACGGGTGAACGCCGGCTACAGACCGGTGCTTGTAATGCTCGACCTGGCCAAAGCCTTTGACCAGGTCTGGCACTCCGGACTCTGCTACAAGCTAGCAGACCTCGGATTCAACCGCCGCCTGCTTAAAGTGATCGCCGACTACCTAGAGGACAGGAACTTCCAAGTGCGCATAGGCTCTTCAAGATCCACCCCTAGGCCCATCCGCGCTGGAGTTCCACAGGGCTCAAAAATCGCGCCTCACCTCTTCAACTGCTTCGTCGCGGACATCCCCACCAAGGAAGGCGTATTCCTGGCCCAGTACGCCGACGACACAGCCTTCGTCGCCTCAAAAGCCGACCCCAGAAGAACCGTGAAGATCCTCAACGAGCACCTGCACTCGACGGGCGAGTATTTCAAGCGATGGCGCCTCCATCTCAACGCTGAGAAAACAGAGGCCATGTGGTTCCGTTCCAAACGGAAAAACAAACAGCGCCACCTGAACATCAACGGCAACGAGGTCCATTGGTCTGCCCATGCCCGCTACCTAGGCGTATGGCTGGACCAAAACCTCAATTGGAGAACTCACTGCCTGAAGAGAGCGGCCCTCGGAAGGGCCTCCACGAGACTGCTGCATCCCCTCCTTAGGCAAAAAAGTCCTCTCGATATTGACTCAAAACTCCTTCTGCACCGCGCCATCACTCGGCCCATCCTCACATATGGCTCGATTGCATGGCACACCGCGGCGACGAGCAATATCGAGAAAATCCTCGCTGCAGACCGAAAAGCCCTGAGAGTAATAGCCGCGCCGCCGAGGGAAGCTTACGTCACCAACGAAGAAGTCCTAGTCGGCCTGGGAATCGACAGCCTCGCTGAAGTCATCGAGAACCTCAACGTCCGCTTCACCGCAAGAATGAAGAGCCACCAAGAAGACGTCATCAAGAGGATCGCCGAAGACGCCGGTGCAAAGCCATACGGCAAACGTCACACCGGAAGGATCACCGATCCCTACGGTGTGATCTCTCATTAATCTCCCCCCCCCCCCACCATTCCCTTCCCAAATTCCATTCAACAACGCCGCAAAGGGGTTTTTTTAACAAATAATTTTCCCCTTCTCTCTCTCTTTTCTCTTACAGCGTCCCACAAGACAGAGCCCTCCTCGCACATTAGTGGTCAAAGTGGCAACACTGAAACCACAAAAACATACATTGTATTAGGATTTTAGGGATGTTTTATCTGTGATGTTAGTTTTAAGTTTTAGAATTAGTATCCCTCCCCTGATCATTGTAAGCCCCCAATTTTTGTTTATTTTATTGTAAATGGTCAAAATAAATTCTTTCAATCAATCAAAAGTCTCACCCTTCATATGGGACCAAGACACAGTGAAGATCAAGTCATGTTACAAGCCTACAAGTCAGCGCAAGAGATATCTTCAAGCAAATAACAAATTCTTCAAGAAAACAAAAGCCCTTTTCAGGGCTAACACCATTTTTTTTACCACCTTTCCTTCTTACAAAAATTATGCTCCTTAAAAAAAGTCCTTTTAAGGACTAATTATCAAAAGTTAATATGCTAAAATCACCACATTCACTTTCTCCATCTTTATTTTATCAACTGTCCTACATTTAACCATTAAAATTCACGTTTATCAATTAAACGTATTTCCTTGGCACGTTTGTTAATTAAACGTATTAAATCATCTCCAAATATCTCGCCCCACCATTTTTTTAAATCAACTTTCTTTCTTACAAAAATTATGCTGCTTAAAAAAGTCCTTTTAAGGACTAATTATCAAAAGTTAATATGCTAAAATCACCACATTCACTTTCTCCATCTTTATTTTATCAACTGTCCTACATTTAACCATTAAAATTCACGTTTATCAATTAAACGTATTTCCTTGGCACGTTTGTTAATTAAACGTATTAAATCATCTCCAAATATCTCGCTCATTGCCTTAAATGCTCATTCATTTTGAATTAAAAATATATTACGGAGGCAAAAAATATTTTTTCTATTCGTCTCAAACGCATGGAAAAACAAACTGAGGTCCCCCCGCTATACCTCCTTCCCCCTCCATTCACAATTTTGCACCGAGACTGCCTCAGCCAATCACGTGATCACGTGATTCTAGCCGAAAGTTATAAATACAACCGAGCCAGTGTCTCACCCTTCATATGTGACCAAGACACAGTGAAGATCAAGTCATGTTACAAGCCTACAAGTCAGCGCAAGAGATATCTTCAAGCAAATAACAAATTCTTCAAGAAAACAAAAGCCCTTTTCAGGGCTAACACCATTTTTTTACCACCTTTCTTTCTTACAAAAATT
>JAKCPI010003863.1:0-44365 GCA_023213315.1 Euborellia annulipes | reverse complement strand
TTATTTCATAAAAATTTAATCTAACTAATAGAAATTTAATATGTATAATAAATTTTTGTATTTTTGTTACAAAATCTTTAAATTCAAATCTAGGTCAAACTCATTGCTTTAACGGTTGTCGGGTACACACGCAATATGGAAAGAAGAGAGAGTGTGTGTGTCTGGCTGGTTTTGCTGTTAAAAAGACGCAAGCAAAAAATAAAATGTTTTTTTTTTTCTTCCTTTCCTTTTGCTTGCCAGTAATCAGACTAATGCGCTATTACATTAACTGAACAGATAATTTAGAAGGATTCAAAGATTTCAATTAAATAGAGATTGTAATAAAGTGTGCTGCTATATGAACAACATATAAGAGGCATTCTAAAAAAAAAAAAAAAATTACTCAAGATCAATGAAAAAGAAGCAATTAGCAAATGATCCCAGAAGGAAAAATAAATGGTGGAAAACTTTAGCTGAAAAATCATTCTTTCTAACCGTATATTCAGCATAATTATACCTCTTAAGACAGAGGAGTTATTCAAGCCGCTAAACTTTTTCGTGCATGCCTCCCTACACGGACAAATGATTTGTAAGACGTTGTCACGTCAAAAAGTGAGTCAATATGGGGCCTTCCCGGTCCCCCGGAGGTTGGCTGGTCCCCAGTGGCGTAGTGAGCTTAACTCGCGCTCGGGGCACAATACCTTTTTAGCGCCCCCCCCCCATTCGAAAACCATATAATATTATATGAAAAATATACAAAATTATTATGGGGGCGGTATAACTCGCCGAGAACAAACTCCGAAAAGTTCCAAAATAAAATATTAAAAAAAAAAATAGGTGTGACTGTCCGACCAGATTTTTTGTGTCGACATACGTATATATATTTTCCGTCGATATATGAGAAGATGTAATGAAATTCATAAGTAGGGCTTGGTCTAGTGGCTAGCGTGCTGGCCAAGGGTCAGGGGTTCGGATCCCAGGCAGTCGGATGATTTTATTTAAGCCATTTGGCATCCAAATGGCTTAAATAAGAATACCTGGACCCCCAGTTATCGTTTAAAATCTTATATGGTCTAAGTACCCGAAAAGACTGTGTGTATGTGGGTGTGTGAATGTGAGTGGGAATGAGAAAAAAGTGCGAGTGTTTTTTTTATAAGAAAAAAAACTCTTAAAAAACCTCAAATTATGCAATTAAAAAGGCCGAAATATGCATCAAAAATATTCTGTCTGTGTGTGTGTATGTGTTCAATTTTAAGCATGAAGTAATTGAGCTAGGAAGTTGAAATTTTATATTTAAGTTAGGCACCCCCCTAGGGCGTGAAAATAAGCTTTTAAAGAAAATAGGCCAAAGAGTACTAGTGTACCTTACTGATGTACTTTTTCAGTTTTTTCGATTTTCTCAAAATTAGCTTCAACAATTTTGATTAAAATTCAAAAATCAATTATTTTTTGGATGTTCTTTAAAATGTATATTCTCATATATTGACGGAAACTATATATATATATATGTATGTGGACACAAAAAATCTGGTGTGACAAGCACACCAGATTTTTTTTAAATATTATATTTTAGAACTTTTCGTCCGTTTTTTTTTCGGGAAGACAATTTTCGGCGAGTTTGTTTTCGGCGAGTTTTTCTTCGGCGAGAATTATTATATTACACTGGCACTAAATTTAAAATATATTTTCCAGAAATCAATTATATTAAAAATAAAAATTATCCAGTAATTTTTTGTTTTGCGGACCATTTGGCGCCCCTTTGTGAGCAGCGCCCGAGGCATGGTGACCCCCCTTGCCACCCCCCCCTCGCTACGCCACTGCTGGTCCCATGGCCCCCAGCCAAATTCCCTAGTTACGCCCATGTATGGGACCCCATATCTACACAAATCCAATTTTAATCTATTAATATATACAATGGAATCCCGCGTGGAATCTTTTGTAGCCCGATAATTTCGTAGTTCCTACAAATTTGTCGCTCCTCAGAGAAAAATCCAATAACAATTGGAAGGTGTCCAGAGGAGAATGCTCAGGATGATCGGATATAAGAAGGGATACAATTATACCGATATGCCATTGAGTGAACTTTATTCAGAATACAACTTGTCTAGTCTAGAAAACCGCAGAGAGTACTATGAGACCTATTATTTTTATATAAATTGTTGAATCGGGGAATAGACTGTCCTAATTTATTGGAGAGGGTCTGTTTTAATGTACCAGTAAGGAACACCAGATTAAACCTACTTTTTAATGTTCTTTATGCTAAAACGGGCTATCTCTATAATAGTCCAATGCTGCGGGTGATGCATGAGGCTAACGACATGCCTCCTGATTGTGATATTTTTTACCTCTCGCTAAGTCAATTTAAGAAGGGGTGCTTAAGTTTTTTTTTATCAAAAAAAGAAGATAGAGAAGAGAGTTAGAGTCCGCAATGGAAAAGAAAATTAGTCAAGAAACACAAAAGAACTGGAATCGGATAGACCAGACAAATTATAGTCCCCACTATAAAAAAGTGAAGAAAGATCTGGGTCTGGAGCAGTATTTGAAGAACGATAGTCTATCCTACAAAGAAAAGATAATATGGGCAAGGATAAGG
This sequence comes from Euborellia annulipes, assembly GCA_023213315.1. NCBI lineage: Eukaryota > Metazoa > Arthropoda > Insecta > Dermaptera > Anisolabididae > Euborellia > Euborellia annulipes. The sequence goes on along the minus strand of JAKCPI010003863.1, from coordinate 41,793 downwards.
CTAGGCAGTGGACTTCCGTGCTGCATGAAGTGGTTGAAAGTCGAGAAATACAGGCTATGCAACGACGAGAAGGAGACATTCAAACAACATCCTCGACTGCGCCTCCGTGCAGGCGGAAGTGCCTCTGAGCACAAGTGAATTTCTGGAGAGAAGAAACAAGATGGTCAAGAGTGAAGAAGAAGGGTGAAATAAAAGAAGAGATAGTGAAGGTGCGGGAAACGTGAGAAAGCTTTTTCTCACCTTTGGGTTTTAAACATTAATTTATCTACAATAGCTTAAGAATTGGAAATTTCAAATAAAACCGCTATTGATTGGGCATCTTTCTGCAGGGAAGTAATATATGAAGGTTATTTTTCTCAAGTAGAAAAAATTGGCGCTCCTGGCCCCATAGTAGAAATAGATGAATCTAAGTTTGGGAAAAGAAAATACCATAGAGACCAACAAGTGGAAGGCCATGGGTCTTTGGTGGAATTGAGAGGGAATCGGGACGGGTTTTCTTAGAAGTTGTGGAAGAACGCACATCGCATGTGCTTATTCCATTGATAAAAAAAATGGATTATTCCAGGAACTACAATAATATCAGATTTCTGAAAGTCTTACGATTGCCTCGAATCTAAAGGATACCAACATCTGAAAATAAATCATTTATTTATCTATTCTATAATTAATAATAATAATAATAATTTATCATTTATAGGTGAATCACTCAATTAATTTTAAAGATTCTGTGCCCGGTGCCCATACCAATTCCATCGAAGCAACGTGGCATGATTCAAAAAAGTTTTACTTCCGCAAGAAGAAAAAACAAGTTTATATACCAGCTGGCAAGATATGTTTTTTAAAAGATGCAGCATTCTAAACTTGTATAGAACCAGTGAATTTTATAAATTGACTGGAATTGTAAATAACCCAATGAACGTTTCTAGTAACGAAAGAGAAGAAGAAGAAGAAGAAGAAGATGGAGTATTATTATTATTTACACCTCCCGAAATCCAGTCATTCGTTCAGCCAAAGGTCCTGGTCCTCATAGCACCATCCATAAAGAAGAAGAGGCTGCTCATTTGGGTTTCTTGGATCAGTATGTTTGGAAACTGATCCTCAGAGACCCGCAGAAAGTCCATAAGGTCATAAATTGGGCATTTTATTAAAACATGGTATAATGTTCCATGTTCTTGTAGATTACTTAAGGTGCAGAGCTGCTTTTGATCTATAAGGTGAGTGTTGTTTTCACCGTAATCGTAAGGGTATACTGACTCGCCACTCTAACCTGGGCAAATAGTCTTTTAAATGGAAACGTGGCTTTTTTTTGTTAAATATTCTTGGGGACCGAATTCGTTAGGAAGTGGTGGTAGAAAAATGTTTCTATAGTATAAACTGAAATTGGATCTATTAATGAATTCCATATCTTAGCTAATCAATCTTTGTTTAAAGTCATCCAGTGGGAGAAGATGGAGTAGATGCTGAAGATATTGACATTTTTAACTGAAGGTATTTTATAGATTTTTTGGATTTGGTTTTTTTCCTAAAAAAGTTGTCACCTTTCAAACCCTTGTACTTTTCAGGCGAACATTTAAGTATTTTATTAGAAATTAACATACCGTTTAGATCGGGTGCCAATTATAATAGACTGAACAATATTGACACAAGCTGGATTTATTTAGGCCAATTAAATACATTAATTTATTAACAACGTTCGTTAATATATAACAACGAAAAACAAAACATTTTTTCACCGCCTTCTTGGTTCACTCCGTCACAATGTTTTCTTTATGTCGTATTTTTTTTTACTTTCTCTTGCCTATATGTATATGTTAATATCAGGGAGGGGGGGGACAAGTCAATGGAGCAATTTGGTGTGCTTTTTGAGATTTAGTTCCTTTGTTCAGAATGAAGATAACACGCGCTAGCGTATGATGGTGGTGAGTCAAGGGCGGATACAAGGGGGGGGGGGGTAATTACCCCCCCCGAGATTCGAAAAAAATACCTTTTTTTCGCAAAAAAATTTATTTTTAAAATTAATACTTAAAAATTTGATGTGTAATTATATTCTGGCAAACAATTACAGAATGCGCTTTTAAATTGCCGAAATTAAAAAAAATAGTGTGCTGTGCGACGAGTCACACCAGATTACCCCCCCCCGAGAAACACCTCTGGATCCGCCCTTGTGCTGAGTTGATCGTGGGCGCAGGAGACACATTTGTTCCCATTGGTCCGATCCATGCATTACGGTTATTTTCAAAAAATCTGGTGTGACTGTCGCACAGCACACAACTTTCTCTTACCTTCGGTAATCGAAAATTGTGTTCTGTGCTTGTCACACCAGATTTTTTGTGTCGATATGTATTTAGTTTCCGACCATAGGGTACGATTGAATTCAAGATGTAAAATTTATAAGTATGGGAAAATATTTATATTTTGTTTCCATGGCAACCATTTCTCCTATCTTTTCTATGGAGTACAAGAGTAAAGTGGTCTTCAGAAGATTTCAATCACAAAATGAGAATATACATTTTATAGAGAATCTAAAAAATAATTGATTTTTGAATTTAAAAAAAAATCGTTGGAGCAAATTTTGAGAAAATCGAAAAAAACTGAAAAACTGCATCAGTAAAGTACTAGTACTCTTTGGCCGATTTTGTTCAAAAGCTTCGTGTCACGTCCCATGGGGGTGCCTAACTTAAATATAAAATTTCAACTTCCTAGCTCTTTTCGTTCTTGAGATATTTTGTTCACAGACACACAGACAGACAGACCATGTCGCGAAAACCACTTTTTTGGATTCAGGGGACCTCAAAACGTGTATATCCATCAAAATCTCGACATCGAATTTTTGACATGAAACCAATACTTTCTCTCTATATATAATAACATATATATAGAGGTAAGAGAAAGTAAAACCAATGAATAACTGTCATTTCAAGTACATGAAATAATGTCAATGTTTCCTGATCAAAATTGTCAACGATTGAATTCCTCAATTTATTTAATTTAGCATTTCAAAAAATATAAATATATATTTGTTCGTACAGCAAGCATGTAACCGGATAGGAAAAGATGTGCGCCGAGCTCCAGATATCCAGGATCGAAAAATATGAAAATGTTTTGTTTTCCACGGAACATACAGCTTCGAGATTTATGGATACAAATTATACAGTAAATAATCTTGAGTTCTTCAAGAAATTAACTAATATTCGTACTCATTGCGAGTATAAAAACAGTTACAGTATAAAAAGGCAAGAGAGTCATGGGAATAGTTAGTTGATTCACCACGAGAGGCGCCATTCGACGGGAGCGCCTATTGGTTAGGCAAAATCTCGCCAAAAGAGATTATTATTACGCCTATCTTTTAGGCTGAAATCTAGTGTGAGTTCTATTGCTATAAACTGCGCGTTTATTTTTACTTTCTCTTACCTCTATATATATGTTAATATATATAGAGAGAAAGTATTGGATTCATGTCAAAAATTCGTTGTCGAGATATTGATGGATCTTCACGTTTTGAGGTCCCCTGAATCCAAAAAAGTGGTTTTCGCGACATGGTCGGTCTGTTTCTGTCTGGGTTCAATTTAAAGCATAAAGGAATTGAGCTAGGATGTTGAAATTTTATATTTAAGTGCGACAGTCACACCAGATTTTTTACTTATGTCTAAATTATTTATAATTAAAATCCTGGTATACCGGGTGGGCCAATAGTGCGTGGACGGAAGATTGTGGGCTTATTAACGGATATTTTTAAAATTTGTTGATCGCACATAATGTGGGGCCTTTAGAGCTACAAATTAAAAATATTTTTGTTCCAATTGCACCTCATATACAGGGTGGTCCATATCAAAGTTATGTTTTTTAAATGGAACGCCCTGTATATTATTGCATATTTGGATTCTACGGCCAATTTTATTATGAGTTTATGTCATGCAATGTATTCTAAAACAAACCGTTTAGCCGCAAATCGGGCTTTAGTGAAAAAACTGCTGTCTGGAAAAAATTGAAATCTCGCGAACCATAAAACTTAGGAGGTTCTTTTGGGATATTACTAACCATGAAATGTACTAATGAAGGCCAGATGGGTAACCCGAAACTATTCTTATGTTGGGAGAAATGGCCATGCCAATTTGGAAAATTTCAATCATGGATAACTTCATTTTTTCAAATGGAACATGCTATTTTTTTTATGCCATGGGACGTGAAATTCAATTATGTTTCAGCTGATATAAGGTTGTCTATATCTATCTTTGGTAGTTTTCTTTTTATTCTAAAATATCTGATAACGAAAAAAAAAAATTTTATTATAGACAAAATAATTTAAAAAAAATCCAAACACAAAACAAAATTGTAATAAATGGACAAATTTTGCTAAATATTCGAAAATGTCTTTAAATTTCCCTTAAAATCATTTATTTGAACTCCTCAAAGAAGTCCCGCTTGCTCAAATTCGAGTTATGATTTGTCAACAAGATGGCGCACCTCCTAACCTGAACATAACCCTAATTTCTTTTTCGAGAAGTTCAAATAAATGATTTTAAGGGAAATTAAAAGACATTTTCGAATATTTAGCAAAATTTGTCCATTTATTACAATTTTGTTTTGTGTTTGGATTTTTTTAAAATTATTTTGTCTATAATAAAATTTTTTTTTTTTTCGTTATCAGATATTTTGGAATAAAAAGAAAACTACCAAAGATAGATATAGACAACCTTATATCAGCTGAAACATAATTGAATTTCACGTCCCATGGCATAAAAAAAGTAGCATGTTCCATTTGAAAAAATGAAGTTATCCATGATTGAAATTTTCCAAATTGGCATGGCCATTTCTCCCAACATAAGAATAGTTTCCGGGTTACCCATCTGGCCTTCATTAGTACATTTCATGGTTAGTAATATCCCAAAAGAACACTCCCCTAAGTTTTATGGTTCGCGAGATATTCAATTTTTTCCAGACAGCAGTTTTTTCACTAAAGCCCGATTTGCGGCTAAACGGTTTGTTTTAGAATACATTGCATGACATAAACTCATAATAAAATTGGCCGTAGAATCCAAATATTCAATAATATACAGGGCGTTCCATTTAAAAAAACATAACTTTGATATGGACCACCCTGTATATGAGGTGCAATTGGAACAAAAATATTTTTAATTTGTAGCTCTAAAGGCCCCACATTATGTGCGATCAACAAATTTTAAAAATATCCGTTAATAAGCCCACAATCTTCCGTCCACGCACTATTGGGCCACCCGGTATATACTGAATATAGACCAAAGTCCAAGAAAGACTGAGGTCGGAATCTAAATAAATAAAAAAGAAAAAAATATTATTAAAACTGGTATATCCATCAAAATTTTGACATGAATCCCATACTTTCTCTCTATATACCTGGTATATTAATATATATAGAGATCAGAGAAAGTAAAAAGATCTAGTCAAATGCAAGCAAGCGTTCTCTGGTGGGAGTGAGCTTTATAGTAAAGATTTACCAAATATTAATAATAGCAAAATAGACATTAAACCTTAATTTTTATTTTTTTGTAATGATTGTCGTGAAATGTAGTTTTCATTAAAATAAAAAGAAGAAATGAACAATCGGACACTTGTTGGCTGGTGGCTAATGACCTAAGAGGTCAATCCTAATTGCCTCCGGTGGCGGTGGCAAGGAGTTAGTTGGTTGCCCCTGAAATTAACCCTGGGCCCAAAGTCTTTTTATTCCCACTCTCTCTCTCTTGTAGGAGGTGATAAATGCCTCCCGGTTGTACTACTATAACACCTATGATCCTTCTCGTAAATGCACCAATAAATTGAATTAATAATATCGTTTGCCTTTTTTTTTTTTTTTTTTTTTTTGTTCAAAGGCAAAATGGCTAAGAGAAGGGGATTTGTTAGAGCCCCTGGATAGTCATAAAGAGTGAGAAAGCAAAAAAAAAAAAAAAAGAAATGGGGCGGTACCGCCACCTGCACATACACATACCAACACTTTAACTTGTGATTTCGCGCTCTCTCTCTCTCCGATCAATCGCAAATGTTTATTGCATTGCCTTACTCCGAAAATGGCTCTAATCAACTTGAATGGCCTTTTTTTTTACTTTTTCTTACCTCTATATATAGGTTAATATAGAGATTAAAGCTTTTGTGGTTTGAATTATTATTATCATTTTTGAAATAATTATTTATTAAAATTAAAAATACTGTACAACGATTCGACTGTTTATTCTGCAGTCGTTCTCAAGTACTGTGTAGGGCTGGGAAAAATAATCGATTAATCGTTTTTATACCGATTAATCGAAAATAATCGGAATAATCGGAGAACCGATTAATCGAAAATAATCGGAATAATCGGAGAACCGATTAATCGAAAATAATCGGAATAATCGGAGAACCGATTAATCGGAAATAATCGGAATAATCGGAGAACCGATTAATCGGAAATAATCTATTATTTTTTCATAACTGATTATAGAGAAATAATCGGTGTTTTTTTCAACATTGATTGTATCCAAATAATCGATTGAGGTGAATATATATTCCAACTCGTTTCAAAATAAGAAATTTTTTTTTTGTTTAAACACACTTTTTTCACAGTCACACTCACATTCACACACACATACATACAAGTCTTTTCGGTATCTGAGGCCATATAAGACAAACTATAACCGATATATGAATAAATATGTATTGGGGGTTAGGCATTTTTATTCAAGCCATTTGGTATCCAAAGCCATCGGACTTGCCTGGGTCCGAACCCGCGACTCCTGGTATACAAGGCCAGCACGCTAACCCCTAACCACGACCCATGGGCCAAAATAATAAATTATAAATATGGACTATTATGAAAACTTTTATATAAATGTGTTGATTTTTAATAAAAAAAAAAATTAATAGACAAACTAAAGCTTAAGGGAAGAAGCAAATTCTCTCTCATCGCTCTTTCTCTCACTCTCTCTCTCTCTCTCTTTCTCTCTCTATCCTATCTCTCTCTCTCCCCCCTTCTTTAACAGTGAGTCATTGCCGCCTGGACAATAAACAATTTATTTATTATACAGTTTATATATTTTGTTTTGTTTTATTTTAAGCTAAAGATAAAAAATGATACATTTTTTCCAATTTATGAAAAGTTTTTAATTCATTTAAATATATATCCAAATTTAGAACAAATAAAAAATATGTTCAATATATCATTGGAATCACAAAAAAATTTCTAAAAATAATTATTCTATAGTATTTAATTTTTAATAAAATTACAGATATCAAATCTATCAGGGGCGTATTTATGGGGGCCGAGGGGGCCCGGGCCCCCCCCGAAATTTCCCAAACACATATACATATATAGGGATATACAGACATCAGCGCAACAAATTTTTCCGCAGGATGGACAACTTTGGTTCCGCAATAGAAAAAATGTTCCTCAAAAAATTTCGTGTGAAAAAAAGTATAGTTTCTTAAAAAAAAAATTTTCCTCAGAAAAATTTTTGAGTTCGGGCCCCCCCGAAAAAAAATTTCTATATACGCCCCTGAAATCTATTAACTATTGATATAATTAATTTTAATGGAGAATTAGATACGGTAACCAATTTGTTCGATGGGGTGGGGACAGGGCCGGCGCAAGCTATTCTGCCGCCCTAGGCAAGATATTTTTTTGCGCCCCCCCCAAAAAAAAAACTTTAAAAATTTAATTTGCCGCCCCCTCCTTAAAATTTTCCCCGATCTCAAGAATTTTTCTGCGATATTTTTTTTTTTTTTCGCGGAACCAAAATTTTTTCCCGTGTGCCGCCCGCGAAACATTTTCTCTTGCGCAGAACCAAAATTTTTTCCCGTCCGGGAAAATAATTTACCTTTTTTTTAGAGACGCTCAATTTTTGCCGCCCCCGGGACCGAAATTTTTTTCGGGTGCCTCTTGCGGAACCAAAATTTTTTTTTATTTTTCCCTTTTTGCCGCCCTCTCCAGGTCGCGGCCCTAGGCGGTCGCCTAGTTTGCCTAGTGGACGCGCCGCCACTGGGTGGGGAGAATATTAATTTCAAAACATCCTAAATTTCAATTCAATCAAAACATGAACGAGTAGATATATTCTTGGACCGTTGAAGAGGGTGTTATATTCAAAAAGACAAAACAATTTTTAAAAAATTATCTTGATTTATTTCAGCCAAGCCAAAAATACTCTGAAATAAATCAAGATAATTTTTTAAAAATTGTTTTGTCTTTTTGAATATAACACCCTCTTCAACGGTCCAAGAATATATCTACTCGTTCATGTTTTGATTGTAATTTACTGGACTAAACTAAAAAGTTTCGTTAAAATTTCAATTCAATATTCAATATTGTTATTTAATTTAATAAAGTCATTAGCCTTTAATTTAATAAAGTCATTTGCATTTGAACACTCAACATTCTTTTTTTAATTTTTCATATTTTGTTTTTATTTAGATTAATTTTGATACAATTTTGTTTTTTTCACATATTCTATGTATATTTTTATATGTAGTTTAAAAAAAATAAATTTTTTTTTCATTTGTATTTTAATATTTTTTTTAACACTCACACTTTTTTCACAGACACATTCACACACATACACACAGATTTTTCTGCAACTCAGGCCATATAAGAATTTCACTATAACCGTTATAGCTAATACATATATTATATATTGGGGGCCAAGCATTTTTATTCAAGCCATTTAGCATTTAGTATATTTATATTTTATAGTCCAAAGTCATTTTTTAAATATAGAGTATTTTGGTGTAAAAATAGCAAAACGCCACTCTTAATCTGGTATAGATTTTTTCTTCTAAGGATCTAAGATCCAAAATTTCACTAAAATATACCATATGAAATTATTAATAATAATAATTAATAGATTTGATATCTGTAATTTTTTAAATTTAACTGTAGACTAATTATTTGGATATATATTTAAATGAATTTAAAATTTTTCATAAATCGGAAAAAATGTATCATTTTATATCTTTAGAATAGAAAAAAAAAATATATATAATACTGTATAATAAATAAATTGTTTATTGTCCGGGTAGTAAATGACTCAGTGTTAAAGAAGGGGGAAAGAGAGAGAAAAGATAGAGAGAGAGAAAGAAGAGAGAGAGAGAAGAAGAGATAGATAGATAGAGAGAGAGAATTTTCTTCTTCCCTTATGTTTATGTAAATATGTCTGTCTATGAATTTTTTTTATTAAAAATAAAACATTTATATGAAAGTTTTAATAATATTCCATATTTAGAATTTATTATTTTTCGATGATTTTATTTAAGACATTTGGCTACCAAATGGCTTAAATAAATATGCCTGAAATATATATTTATCTATAACGGTTATCGTCTGTCTTAAATGGCCGAAGCTGCCGAAAAGACTGTAAGAATGTGTGTGTGTATGGGTGTGTGTTTGTGAAAAAGTGAGAATGTTTTTTATAAAAAAAAAAATTATTATTTTGACCCACGGGTCGTGGTGTAGGGGTTAGCGTGCTGGCCTTGTATACCAGGAGCCGCGGGTTCGGACCCAGGCAAGTCCGATGGCTTTGGATACCAAATGGCTTGAATTAAAAATGCCTAACCCCCAATACATATTTATCCATATATATCGGTTATAGCAAGGGCGGATACAAGGGGGGGGGGGGGTAAAGGGGGTAATTACCCCGCCCCCCGAGGTTTGAAAAAATACCTTTTTTTCGCAAAAAAATTTATTTTTAATGTAAAATTTTTAAAATTAATACTTAAAAATTTGGTGTGTATTTATATTCTGGCAAACAAGTACAGAATGCGCTTTTAAATTACCGAAATTAAAAAAAAATAGTGTGCTGTGCGACGAGTCACACCAGATTACCCCCCCCCCCCCGAGAAACACCTCTGGATCCGCCCTTGGGTTATAGTTTGTCTTATATGGCCTCAGATGCCGAAATGACTTGTATGTATGTGTGTTTGAATGTGAGTGTGACTGTGAAAAAAGTGTGTTTAAAAAAAAAAAATTTCTTATTTTGAAACGATTATTTCTCTATAATCAGTTATGAAAAAATAATAATTTATTTCCGATTAATCGGTTCTACTATTATTTCGATTATTTCCGATTAATCGGTTCTCCGATTATTCCGATTATTTTCGATTAATCGGAAAACCGATTATTCCGATTATTTTCGATTAATCGGGAAACCGATTATTCCGATTATTTTCGATTAATCGGGAAACCGATTATTCCGATTATTTTCGATTAATCGGGAAACCGATAACTGAAACAATAGATAGGCCTTAAATGTGCTGAAAAACTGAACTTATCACCTTTTTAGTGCACTCAAATCAAACGTAAAAGGTGCGTTTACACCGGGACCTGATTTGACTTGAGTTGAGTCCGGTGGCGGACCCAACCTATGTATTCCTATGGAGGTGCACACACTGCTGTCGAAACGGAGTCGAACGGAGCTACGTCACGATACGGACTCTGTCTGAGAAGCCAACATGGCCGACTTTTTCAATCAGCTGTTTGATCGGTTCCTTAATAAAGACATTTTTGGCAATATAAGACTTTATTTAAGTAATAATAATACAAATAAATAATAATATTGAGATAACTTGTATTTTTTGTTAAAAATTGCAGGAAATATATGTTAAGTCAAAACAAATAGATTCCAAATTTTTTTAAATTAATAAAATATTATTTTTTAAATAGTCAATTAAGAAATATTTTTACTTAAAATTTAGTAAATATATTTCTTGATATAACGATAATTAGTTTTATTAAGTTTATTTAGAAATAAATTGCTGGGAAGGAATATAGTAACATTCAAGTAAAAAGCATTGTTAACACCAGCGACATACTTATATACCAAATAACAGAGAAGTAAGAGTAAGTCAAGTTTTAGTGTGTGACCCCCCCTTAAATTAGATTCGGTTAGAATTCATCTTTTTGTTCTGTGTAATTAAACCACCCCGCAAAGTGAAACGAATACATTTTACAAATTTGATCTAATTTTTTTTTTTTATATTATATATAAGTTCATTTATTCTTCTTTCTTTTTTTTTTTTTTTTTTCTTTCTTACTCTTCTTGAGACTTAATTTCCATTTTTAAATTATTTTTCCATAGAGAGTTGTTCGAGATAGGGTAATATATCTTCTCTTCGCGTAACAATAAAGCTAATTTATACTATCATTAAGGGGAAAGGGTGTGGGTAGGCGGGGGGGAGGGGGAGGTTAGAATAACTTTTACTTTTATGATGGATTCGTTAATATCACACGAATAGAGAAAATTCTCTCTCTTGTTAGAATATATAATTGATTTGCTTAAATTTATTTAATGTGGTCGGCCAGAGCAGAAAAATTAACTTTAATGTAAATTAATAACCCCCCCCCTCCCTCTCTCCCATCCCCCCTACTCTATGCAAATGACATTTAACAAGGGTCCTAAATAAAATTATTATGATTATTATTGGGTTAGTGATGGCGGTAGCCTTTTTTTTTTAACTTTATGAGATTAATATGTATATAAAACGTTCATAGTCATATGGGATTTGAACCCTCATTCCCAAAACACACATAGAAAACGATAAAAAAGAGAATTTCGAACTTCTTTTTTTTTAATTTATTAAATGATGATAATAAAAAGAGTATTAAAAAAATCATCTAGAGTCAGCGGAAAATTAAATTAATAATCTGGTATGACTAGTCGCACGTTTCAGGTTATAAGAAAAAAATTATCTTGGCTGTGTTTTTACTTTCTCTTACCTATGTATATATGTAATATATATATAGAGAGAAAGTATTGGATTCATGTCAAAAATTCGATGTCGAGATTTTGATGGATCTTCACGTTTTGAGGCCCCCTGAATCCAAAAAAGTGGTTTTCGCGACATGGTCTGTCTGTGAACATAATATCTCAAAAACGAAAAGGGGTTGAAATTTTATATTTAAGTTAGGCACCCTCCTGGGACGTGACACGAAGCTTTTGAACAAAATCGGCCAAAGAGTACTAGTACTTTATTGATGTACTTTTTCAGTTTTTTTCGATTTTCTGTAAATTTGCTACAATGATTTTTTTTTTAAATTCAAATATCAATTATTTTTTAGATTCGCTTTAAAATGTATATTCTCATTTTGTCATTAAAATCTTCTGAAGACCACTTTACTCTTGTACTTCATAGAAAAGATATGAGAAATGGTTGCCATGGTATCAAAATATAATAAACATTTTCCCATACTTATAAATTGTACATCTTGAAAATCGAATGTACCGTACTGTCGGAAACTAAATACATGTCGACACAAAAAATCTGGTGTGACAAGCACAGAGCACAACTTTCGATTACCGAAGGTAAGAGAAAGTTGTGTGCTGTGCGCCAGTCACACCAGATTTTTTTTTTCTTAAAATTCGCTCCAACGATTTTGAGTAAAATTCAAAAATCAATTATTTTAAATAAAGGAACACTGTGAGTAGGACAGCCAGCGGAAATAAAAATCTTTATATTATCTCGTCAACGTTTCGCGAACGCATCGTTCCCATCTTCAGGACGAATTAATTGTTGTTATTATGCACAATATATGTTATTTTTTTCGTTGTGCATACGATATAAAACTATTCATCGGTTATTCTACAATTAATTCGTCCTGAAGATGGGAGCGATGCGTTCCCGAAACGTTGACGAGATAATATAAAGATTTTCCGCTGGCCACCCTACACACAGAGTTTCTTTATTTAATCATCACCACAGCTAATTTTCTACTCTTCATTGAATCAATTATTTTTTATATGCTCTTTAAAATGTTTATTCTCATTTTGCCACTGAAATCTTCTGAAAAAAAAGTTCTTAAAAGATCAAATTAAGATAAAATTAAATGGAAGTTTTATCTTTTTTTTCAATATTATATATTGTAGAAACCAAAACAAATACCTATAAGGTTTTAATATTTTTTTTTTTAAACTTGGGGAACATATAGTAATGCACCCACCATCTGCCCGATTCCACTTTTCGGGCCATATATGGACCCTGTTACGCATTAGTGTGTCAAGCGCCAGCTACCGAATTTTGAGAAAATTAACATTAAAGTTTTTTGTTTTGATTAGATTATATATATAATTTTTTTGTCATTTGTGCAAGTAACATTAAATATAAATTTTTTTAGGACATATTTCATAAAAAATACTATTAATTGGACCCTGTTATGCAATGGTGTGTCAAGCACCAAAAAAAAATTAAAAATTGAGTTAAGCACGGAATATTGTTTCAAATGCTATAATTAATAGTATTTTTTATGAAATATGTTCTAAAAAAATTTATATTTAATGTTAAATGCACAATTGACAACAAAAATTATATATAATCCAATGTAAACAAAAAACTTTAATGTTGATTTTCTCAAAACTCTATGTTTGGTCTTTGACACACCATTGCAAAACAGGGTCCAATTATAGCATTTGAAACAATGTTCCGTGCTTAACTCAATTTTTAATTTTTTTTTTGGCGCTTGACACACTATTGCATAACATGGTCCATATATAGATAAAAGTTGCAAAACTTACCCGCTCTTAGTTGGATAGTTATATAGCGGGAAAGTTTTGCAACTTTGTTGCCTCAGGCCATATAAGACATTTACGATAACCATTATTGATTTAATAATATACATATATGGGGTCCAGGCATTCTTATTTAAGCCATTTGGTATCCAATTGGCTTAAATAAAATCATTGGACTGCCTGGGGTCCGAACCCGCGACGTTTGGTATACGAGGTTAGCACGCTAACCTCTACACCAAGCCCCGAGGGCACCATTCCAACTTTGTTATCTATTTTTTTACTCTACTCAAGATTGCAGACTTCCATTAGTAAAAAAAAAAAAAAAGAAAATAAATCTTCTATCATTTTACAAAAAAAAAAATTAAATGATTTTTGTTATTTTCATCCTTTGATTGGAATCTTTTTTTTGAACAAAAACTTGGTCAATGGGACGACCAAAACAGCTGATTCGTTTAATAGGTTTTTTTCTCTCTCTCTCTCTCCCACCCCCACCCCCCTTTGCTCTCGAGTCGTTTTGAGATTGAACAAGAGAAAGAGGGTCCAGGGCAGGGATGCTGCGAACCGCAACCCTGCCTACTCCCCAGCGCCTCGCAAATCACCTCCGCCTCCTCCTCTTTTCGGCCCTTCCAGCCGTGACCAATAAACCAACCTTTACATGCTCCCCCCCTACGTATATAAGCACCAGTAGGCAAGCATACTAACTGGATATTCTAATAGTCGAAAGTTTGCACTCTCTGAAACATTTTACATGCGCAACTGCGGTTGCATGCCCCCTCCCCCCCCCCCTCCCCCCTTACTGTATATCTAGACAAGCTCAATTCTAACTCAACTTCAACTTCATGGCAGAATTTATTTTATTATATAGTGACCTCTTGTTTAAATATCTTCCAGGGGTTGGCTGCTCGGGGCAGGGAGTAGCGACGATGAAGAAAAAAATTATTTTTGAATATTTTACCGCCGCGTTATTTCGTCTGTCATGTGCAGCAATTTTTCAGACAACAGCCGGCCATACACGAACGGTTATTTTTGACAGGCCAAACCCGCAGGTCACTCCCGTGGGTTTAACCTACGGGAGTGAGCTGCCGAATATGGCCTGTCTGTTGCCCACTAACGTGCAGGTCGCGCCCGCCAACAAACCCACCTGCGAACTTCATCTGTGCGTGTGTGGTGTAAACCCGCGGTTTTTTTTTTTCTAGCTGCTTTGGTTTTTAAGCAATCGTGTTTACACACACACCCAGACGTAATTCCAAAAGAATATACGAGAAAGTCTCGGGGAAGTCATTCCCCATATTTATTTCTGAATCTGTCTCTGATATATCATTATAACCTATAAAATTAATATATTGAATCAAGGTCTTTAAATATACAGGTTGGCCAGAAACTAGTAAACAAACAATTTTCAGGTCACAGTTTTTGATTGGTCCACGTCATAAAGTTCCTCCTTGCTTGTATTTTTCTATGTGTCAGCGTTGTTGACTGCTTATAATCTAGTTCACATTCATTTTGTTTTATTTGCAAATTGTATAGTTTCAGACTAGACTAATTTAGACCCTGGTATTTACACTGCTTTATTTATAATATGCCGTGTATAAATTTTTATAAATTGTATGTTTTGAACGATTTTTTACAGAAGGAGGATCTCCATGACGTCACCTTGGAATGGAAAAATGTAAACAAACCGAGTTTGATCTCCCCCCCCCCCTGTATTGAATAAAATAATTAAAATAAATTAATAATTATAATATTAAATATAAGTTATTTATAATTATATAATTATAATTACAATAATTATATTTAATTATTAATTTATTTTAATTATTTTACCTTAATTTTGAAAAATTAAATTAAAATAAACCTGTCAGTTTTAACTGAGGGTTTGGCCGTCACCTGTCAAAAATAACCGTTCGTGTATGGCCGGCTAATTAATATAAGCCAGAAAGGGATTTGGATGTTCCGAGAGATAATCCTGGGGTGGGTAGGATTATCTCTCAGACAATCCTCTCCCACCCCTTCCAAATAAAGAATTTAGAATGGTTTAATAATTGAAGTTTTTACTTTCTCGTACCCTATATATGACATATATAGAGAGAGAAATTATTGAGATCATGACAAAAATTTAATGTCGAGACTTTGATGGATATACAGGTTTTGAGGTCACCTAAGTCCAAAAAAGAGGTTTTTGCGACATGGTTTGTGTGTGGGTGTATGTGTGTGAACATTTTTAAACATGAAGGAAATGATCTACGAGGTTGAAATTTTATATTTACATAAGTTAGGCACCTCTCCAAGTCGTGAAAATAAGCTTTTGAACAAAATTAACCAAAACCCCAACCGGGATCGAAACGTCAACATAATACAAGTAGCTGCGAATTTTCTTCTTTTCTTCACTTATCCTGGTTTTATATTTAAAGTTCCGAGGTGACCGAGCCGGAGCTCGGTCTTTTTTTTATTTTGATAAAATTGTAAAAAAAGTAGCCCTCGGGGGCTTGGTGTAGAGGTTAGCGTGCTAACCTCGTATACCAAACGTCGCGGGTTCGGACCCCAGGCAGTCCGATGATTTTATTTTATTTAAGCCAATTGGATACCAAATGGCTTAAATAAGAATGCCTGAACCCACAATAGATAATATATATTACAACGGTTATCGTAAAAGTCTTAAATGGCCTGAGTTGCCAAAAAGACTGTGTGAATGTGTGTGTGAATGTGAGAGTAAATGAGAAAAAAGTGAGTGTTTTTTTTTTTTTCAAAAAAAAAAAAATCTATCGGGGGCAACTAATTATACACAAAAAATCTGGTGTGACAAGCACAGTACAAAACTTTTGATTACCGAAGGTAAGAGAGTTATGCTGTGCGACCAGTCACACCAGATTTTTAATATTTATTTTGATTTTAGATTATATAGTAGGCTGGAATGAGTAGAGTAATGGGGTTGGAGAATAAAAACTGTACAACGTTTCGACTGCTTATTCTGCAGCCGTTATCAAGTACTGTGCACTTGTTCCGGCTCAAGTGAACCAACTGTCATGTCCGTTACTTGCCTTTTTATATACAGCGACGTCAGCGCCATCTGTTGGCATTTCTGTGAAGTTAGAGGAAACTTATTGTAACATCACGCTTTTTATCTAAACACTTGCTTTGATAATTGTGACTAACTTCATAGAAATGAGTGAAATTAGTGGGAAAATGTGAATCTAACTTCACAGAAATGCCGACAGATGACGCTGACGTCGTTGTATATAAAGAGGCAAGTAACGGACATGACAGTTGGTTCACTTGAGTCGGAGCAAGTGCACAGTACTTGATAACGACTGTAGAATAAGCAGTCGAAACGTTGTACTGTATTTATATATTTTTAATAAATATTTAATACAAAAATGTGGTCTATAATTAAAAATTCTCCTAATAATAATATTTCAAACCACAAAGGCTTTAATAAACACATAAACTCGAATACATTTTTATAAGTTTATTAAATTAAATTAAAATATGAAAGATATTTAGCCTAAAATCAAGCATCTTTTTTTTTATTAAACTAGGCTCTATAGCCATTTAAAGTTAAATTTACCCACTCTCTCTCTTTAACGAAATCATATTAGTCATCAGCTATTGAAAGCTTTAATTAAAGGAAGGATGTCAGTCTGTCACTGTAGTCAACTCTACTCAACCAAAAAGGGGTAATTTTTTATTTTATATGATCGATCACTGATGACGCGAGCGATACTTGCGCGCACGCGTCTAAAATAAATAATCTCTCTCTCTCTTAAAGTGGAAACCACCCTCTCTCTGTTTATGTCTATAATGATAGAAATCCATTGATCCCAAAAAAGGGAAGGTCTTGTTCATTGACAGACCAAAATTAATTGCTCGTTCGTGGAACGTGAATTTATATATACACCTAATCCACACCCTACCCCCCTCTCTCAATTTGATTTATATACCCTATTTTATAAAATCTAATATGAACATTTTTAATGCCTTATGTTGAATTTTTTTTTTTTTTTGAAATGACATATATAAGGGAAATGATTTATATCGCTATTTATTATGGGAAAATAGCTTCATATAATTTTTAATTAAAATTCCTTTCTTCGTTTTTTTTTTTTTTTTTTTAGAGTAAAATTCCTTCGGAACATCAATTAATTATTATATTGAAACAATTGCAATCGATATTCACCTGCGTGTTGTTGTTGTTGTTGATTTAATTGACAGTTCCGGGATGACCGAGCCGGAGTTTTTGATAAAATTGTAAAAACATATAAAAGTACGAGCACTCGAGGGACGCAATTTGATTTGTATAGAAGAAATAGGAAAATATTTAAAATTTGAAAGAAATTGTAACGAGTCAACTCACTTTTCAATGGAAACATCAATAAAAACACCAAAATAAGAAATAACAGTCCAGGGAGAGTTTTGCGGAATAGCAACATTACTGGGTGGATACCTAGAGGAGACAGTGCCTCACAAGAAAGCTTTAATCATGAGATAAAAGAGGGAGTTGCCCAGGAAATGTGTCAGCCTGGAGACAATTAAAAATTATTATTTTCAATAAAATTAATTAATAATTAGTATTTTAATAATAGAATTTTAATAATAGCTATTTGTCTATTAATTGGTATTGTTGACATTATTAAATTAAATACATTGTAATTATTGATAAAAAAATTAAATTTAAAAATTGCACATTAAATAAAATTTAAATATTCTTAGAGAGATATATTCTAAATCTGTGGGTCCTGGGTAAAGAGAGGGAGTTAAATAAAAATGCCTAGACCCTAATATATATAAATTCATAAATAACGGTTATCGTAAATGTCTTATATGGCCTGAGCTGCCGAAAAGACAGTGTGAATGTGTGTGTGAGTGTGAGTGTGAATGAGAAAAAAAAAAAAAAAAAAAAAAAAAAGAGAGGGAGGGATTGGCCAGGAGACAAGCCCAGCTTTGATCATTATAAAATCTATAAAATGAATTTCGAGAAAATTGGAAAAAAACTAAAAAAGTAACACCAGTAAAGTACTAGTACCCGAATTTTCCCAAACACGAGACCTACCACAAATAGTATATATTTAAAATTAAAAAAAAAAAATCGTTAGAGCCGTTTTATTAGAACTAATATGCTTATATATAAACAAACAAACGTACATGGCTCGTTTAATAGTATAAGATAAGATAAGATAAGATTCAGGTCTATTCTCTGAGTAAAAACGTTAACCTTTAATATCTGTAAACAGCGTTAACATCTCCCAAGAAAAATAATAGGATATCCATATTCAGAAATTTTTGACATGATTGCAATAATACCTCTATAGATATTAACATAAACAGTACATGGGCGTACCCAGGATCAAATCTAGGGGGGGGGGGCAGATCATGGTCATCCAGATTGTGACATAGCTATTTTTACTTTCTCTTACCTATGTATATATGTAATATATATATAGAGAGAAAGTATTGGATTCATGTCAAAAATTCGATGTCGAGATTTTGATGGATCTTCACGTTTTGAGGTCCCCTGAATCCAAAAAACTGGTTTTCGCGACATGGTCTGTCTGTGTGTGTGTGTGTGTGTGTGTGTGTGTGTGTGTGTGTGTGTGGGTGGGTGGGTGTGTGTGTGTGTGTTCAATTTTAAGCATGAAGGAATTGAGCTAGGAGGTTGAAATTTTATATATAAGTTAAACACCCCCCGGGACCGGAAAAATAAGCTTTTAATCAAAATCGGCCAAAGAGTACTAGTACTTTACTGATGTACTTTTTCAGTTTTTTTCGATTTTCTCAAAATTCGCTCTAACGATTTTGATTAAAATTCAAAAATCAATTATTTTTTAGATGCTCTTTCAAATGTATATTCTCGTTTTGCCTTCAAAATTGTTTGGAGACCACTTTACTCTTGTGCTTCATAGGAAAGATAGGAGAAATGGTTGCCATGGTAACAGAATATAAATATTTTCCCATACTTAAAAATTTTACATCTGAATTCAAATATTCCCTACTGCCGGGAACTAAATATATGTCGACACAAAAAATCTGGTGTGACAAGCACAGAACACAACTTTCGATTACCGAAGGTAAGAGAAAGTTGTGTGCTGTGCGCCAGTCACACCAGATTTTTCATATAGAGGAATTAAAGGCATAAAAACCCTCGAGTCCTAACAAAAAAAAAAACCATTCCCCGTCGCCATCCACCAATTTTGTTTCGTTTCATCACTTTATAAAGATTTAATTTTTTTTTTTTTTTTTTTTTTTTTTTGCTTCTAGAGGGGGGAAGCTGCCTCCGCTGGGTACGCCCATGAAACAGTATAAAAAAGCAAAAGAAAGTAAAGCCATGGGAATAGTTAGTCGATTCACCACGAGAGGCGCCATTCGACGGGAGCGCCTATTGGTTAGGCAAAATCTCGCCAAAAGAGATTGTTTTTACGCCTATCTTTTAGGCTGGAATCCAGCGTGAGTTCTACTGCTATAAACTGCACGTTTATTTTTTATTTTTACTTTCTCTTACCTATGTATATATGTAATATATATATAGAGAGAAAGTATTGGATTCATGTCAAAAATTCAATGTTGAGATTTTGAAGGATATACACGTTTTGAGGTCCCCTGAATCCAAAAAAGAGCTTTTCGTGACATGGTCTGTCTGTGTGTCTGTGAACAAAATATCTCAAGAACGAAAAGAGCTGGGAGATTGAAATTTTACATTTAAGTTAGACACCCTCCTAGGGTGTGAAAATAAGCTTTTTATCAAAATCGCCCTAAACAGTACTAGTACTTTACTGATGCACTTTTTCAGTTTTTTTCGATTTTCTCAAAATTTGCTTGAACGATTTTGATTAAAATTTAAAAATCAATTATTTTTTAGATTCTCTTTAAAATGTATATTCTCATTTTGTCATTGAAATCTTCTGAAGACCACTTTACTCCTGTATTTCATAGGGAAAATAGGAGAAATGGTTGCCATGGTAACAAAATATAAATATTTTCCCAAACTTCAAAATTTTACATCTGAATTCAAATGTTCCGTACTGTCGGGAACTAAATATATGTCGACACAAAAAATCTGGTGTGACAAGCACAGTACACAACTTTCGATTACCGAAGGTAAGAGAAAGTTGTGTGCTGTGTGCCAGTCACACCAGATTTTGTTAATATCTAGAGAGATATTAACAAATATACATATAGGCAAGCAGAGAAATGCACCTAAAACGACACCTGATAGAAAATAGGAAGATAGGAGATCTATTAAGAATAGAAGAAACAGAAAAAATGAATGCGGTGTTTTATTTCATGGTTGAGGCGATGAAGAGGAAACAGTTGGCGACATAATAGACATATTGAATTTTAAAAAACTCTTATAAATTTTTCAAACAGACTGTATAAAATAATATATATATTACACACAATGTAAAAAGATTGTTAAAAAAAAAAAACTCACTCATTTGTATAGCAAACAAGCTAAAAACAAATAAATTTACTTACTTACTTACTTACTTACATGTAGGTAAGAGAAAGTAAAATAAAATGAAACTCTCTTTTTCTCTCACTGTCAATTTTATTTTGTTTATTCTTTTTATTTTTTTAAACTCTTCCTTCTTCAATATCATAATATCTTAAAGATCTTGTTGAAATATTAATCAAACGTTAATTAACTTGAATTCTTTGAAATATTACTTTTGTCAAGTTAAAGTTCAAACAACTTAGGAGCTTCCCCTTCTTTCCCTTCTTCTTAAAAAAAAAAAAAAAGAAAGATATTATAGCTGTATTTTATAATAATGATTAATTTTAAAACTTTAATTAGAAAAGTTTAAAAAATAAAAATAAATAAATTTAAGATAAATACTAATACAAGATTTCTCTTCTAGATTTTTATCAAAAAAAAAAAGTTTTTTTTTTTTTTTAATTAAATATTTTTCGAGATCTATAGGTATATTTGAATAAGATAATAGTATTCAAAATACCTCGATTCGGACTTAACTAGTCATAGATATATTTAACAAGAGTGTGAGTGTTATTGGCGAGGTCAAACATCCCATGGCCCCTGGGAATCGAACCCAGGATCTCCAGTCTTTTCGGGGCAAAGAACCCTCGACCTACACCAAATGGACAATGGACAGCACGCCTATACCCCAGATAGGCTGGAGATCCTGGGTTCGATTCTAGATTTAATGTAGCTTTTATGGTCAAGTCGCTATGCGTTACATAAATAGGGCTATTTTTCGATATTTTTTTGCCTAAAAAATGAGGTTTTTCGAGAAAAAAACTAATTTTGGAGTTATTTACTCGGGATTTTTTTATTTATTCTATTAGAGGTTATCTTTCTGCACCAAATGACATCCTATTTAGTCTGATCTGATTAGCCGTTCGGAATCTACAGGGGTTTAAACTTTCAAATTAGAATTTCCCGCAGCGCGGTAAAATTAAATGAGGGGAAAAAAATAAATGGTGAAATCTTTAGCTGAAAACTCATTCTTTCTAACCGTATATTCCCCATAATTATACTTCTAAAGACAGAGGAGTTATTCAAGCCGATAAACTTTTTCGTGCATGCCTCCCTAACCGGCCACTATAGACACATGATTTGTAAGACGTTGTCACGTCAAAAAAATTAATAAAAATTTTCTAAAAAAAAAAAACTAATAAATTGTGTTCGAATTTCATCCCTTTTCAGCGAACTTTTGGTCTTAGCTTGTTGACTACGAACTGGGCTCTTATTTAATCACATGATTAGCTTAACTCGAAAGTCAACTAGCTGATCCGAGGAAACGGTAGTTAATTAGAACTGAAGCAACTATGTTGTTATACGGTGACCAAGTCTTATTATATTATGGATTGTTAAGAAATAAGACGGCTTTGAATAAGCGCCTTGCTAGGGAATACGTTGAATAGAAGCTTTAAGGAGTCTTTGAAATAAATAATGATTGCTCGGCCGGAAAGCAATATTGGCTATGACTGGAGCTATTGTTCCCGATAAGAGTAATCACCCAAGGCTCCATTTGCAGGCACTAGCCCGATAAATCCGTCCGACCGCATTCTCTCTTTCTCTCCTTTATTCGTGTAAGCTAATATTAATAAGCAACCCAACCGGGCTGGAAAATTTAAACAAGTTCACAAAAAAAATCTGATGTCACGCAACACACAACTTTCGGTAATCGAAAGTTGTGTCGTGTGCTTGTCACACCAGATTTTTTGTGTCGACATATCCTTAGTTCCGCCGATATATTAGAATTCAAGATGTAAAATTTATAAGTTTGGGAAAATATTTATATTTTATTACCATGGCAACCATTTCTCCTATCCTTCCTATGAAGTTCAAGAGTGCCCTCGGGGCTTGGTGTAGGGGTTAGCGTGCTAACCTCGTATACGGGTTCGGACCTTAGGCAGTCGGATAATTTTATATAAGCGCCGTTTGGATACCTCCTTCTTCTTCTCTCCTCGCCTGATTATTCCCGCGATGCGGGGTCGGCGGACCTCACTCTATCCCTCCAACCCTATCATACGTTTTTACGACCGGAAGAAATAGGACAGGCCGGCCCGTCGCACGGTCTGACGCCTGTTGAAAAGAGACAGACAAACAAAGAACTGAAGGACTGCCTGTCCCAGCTCGGGTAGCTCGTGGTCGCAATCCACGTACCCACAAGATGTGGGCCCCTTGAGCAAAGCCATTTGAATACCAAATGGCTTAAATGAGAATGCCTGGACCCCCGTTATGTATATTAATCAATAACGGGTATCGTCAAAGACATATGAATCGTTTATTTCAGAAACCACCTAAGTGCATTTTTTCAACTTTCGGAAAACTAAAAAAAACTGTTTTGCAGCTTAAGTATAGGTCTAGTCTACTTCAAATATTTTTTTATCAAATCATAAACATGCTATTGGGATAATCTATTTAAAAAATTGTTTTTTTTCCTTTAAGTTTTTGAGTAATTAATTTTTGAAAAAATTGCACTTAGGTGGTTTCTGAAATAAACGAGTGATTTTTTAAAAATTATTATTGAAATTAAGTCAAACCATTAATTTTTACCTGTTTTGGTATCAAAGGTAAGTAATAGACACACTTAAGTATAAAAAAGAGTGTTTTTACTATGCCTAAATCGAAAAATACAAGTAGACTACACGCTACAGTATGTCTATATACACAGCGTATATACAGAGTCGTACTGCAGTCCTTTGAGCCTAGCATTCCGAATAATGTTCCGTTTGTATTTTTCTTCGTGCACAACACCACGCCTACGCTTGGGAATAGGTTCATCATCTGAACTATCCGACATGGCTTAAGAACTATATAATGTTATATTGTATTTACATGGTTTTATATTGTATTTATATTGTTTTGTAAAATGTTATATATTGTATATTATGGGGATGGCCTTTGGCACCCGGCTTAATAAAAAAAAATAGCTTTTATGGTCAAGTAGCTATGCGTTACATAAATAGGGCTATTTTTCGATATTTTTTTGCCTAAAAAATGAGGTTTTTTGAGAAAAAAACTAATTTTGGAGTTAATTACTCGGGATTTTTTTATTTATTCTATTAGAGGATTTGTTTCTGCACCAAATGACATCCCATTTAGTCTGATCGGATTAGCCGTTCGGAATCTACAGGGGTTTAAACTTTCAAATTAGAATTTACCGCAGCGCGGTAAAATAAGATGATAGGAAAAAAATAAATGGTGAAATCTTTAGCTGAAAAATCATTCTTTCTAACCGTATATTCTCCATAATTATACCTCTTAAGACAGAGGAGTTATTCAAGCCGATAAACTTTTTCGTGCATGCCCCTCTAACTTGCCTCTATAGACACATGATTTGTAAGACGTTGTCACGTCAAAAAAAAAACTATATAATGCAATAATAAACAACAAAATAACACCTAATTTTCATCGAAAACTATCGAAAATTGACTACTCAGTGTTAGGTAACCTTTGAATCAAACCAGCGACTCACAAAACACGTGATGTCTACAGGGCACGAGTGAAATTTACTGCAGAAAGAACCTAAGCGACGGCTGCGAGTCACAAAACACGTGATGTCTACAGGGCATGAGTGAAATTTACCGCAGAAAGAACCTAAGCGACGGCGCTTAGGTTCTTTCTGAAATAAACGGATTATTTTCAAGGCTGCCAAATAGCATTGCTGATGAGGAACATTGGTTATTTCGGCACTAAAAGATGTATTTACCTTTAAATTGTACATTAGCACCAAAAACACATTTTTTGAAATTTTGTCCCTTAGGTGCTTTCTGAAATAAACGATTCATATATGGCCTGAGTTTCCGAAAAGACTGTGTGAATGTGTGTGTGAGTGAATGAGAAAAAAGTGTGAGTGTTTAAAAAAAGTGTCAAAAGTAAAGTGTGCTTCAAAAGATTTCAAGAGCAAAATGAGAATATACATTTTCAATTTTATAAAAATAATTGATTTATGAATTTAAATCAAAATCGTTGGAGCAAATTTTGAAAAAATCGAAAAAACTGAAAAAGTACATGAATAAAGTACTAGTACTTTTTGGCCGATTTCGATCAAAAGCTTTTCACGCCCTAAATGGGTGTTTAACTTAAATATAAAATTTCAACCTCATAGCTCATTTCCTTCATGCTTAAAATTGAACACACACACAGACAGACAGACCATATCTCGAAAACCACTTTTTTGGATTCAAGGGACCTCAAAACGTGTATATCCATCAAAATATTGACATCGAATTTTTGACATGAATCCAAAAGGAATGAGGGAGATGGCGCGTAGAATGAAGGCATTTTTTTTAAATCTGGTGTGATGTTGCACAGCACACAAATAAATATCTGTTAGCTTCGATAATTGAAAGTATTTAGTTCTGGATAGGTGAGAAAGAAGAAGAAAATTCGCAGCTAGTTAATATTTCATTATTTTTATTCCCATTATGTTGACGTTTCGGTCCCGGTCGGGACCATCCTCAGAACAAATGGGTGTTAAATATGTATAAATTATATAATCCAATCATATATCATTCATAGAACTTGAGAAGATATGAATATAAATAAATTATATTAGTTAAAATATAATTGAAAATTAAATGATCAAGAGAGACGATGGTCACGTCGCAAGACAAATCAGGAGTGATATACCAGGAGTTCTGGATGGTATGGTACATTAGAATCAGGGAGGTATTAGAATTCATGTAAAATTTATAAACATCAGGCAAAAACGGAAAAATTTAGATTAAAATTTAGATTTGTCTTTGAGAAGGCCCGGGGCCCTCGGGGTTCAGAGTATTTTAAAAATATTTTTGTGTATGGAGGAGGGGGATATTTAAAAATGAGTTCGCCCCCCCCCCTCCGAAAAAATTCAATATACATCTCAGGTACAAAATGTATTTAGGCCCCCTCTTCTAGAGCCCCCAATTGTCTCGGTACCCCCCTGCGACAAAAAAAACGTGTATTTCCATTTTATGACGCAATTGCAATACTACCTCTAGAAATATTAATATAAATACAGTAGGTAAGATGGCATAAATGAACCCTGTTATTCAATGGTGTGTCAAAGACCAAAAAATTCAAAATTGAGTTAAGCATGGAATATTGTTTCAAATGCTTTAATTAATAGTATTTTTTATGAAATATGTCCTAAAAAAATTTATTTTTAATGTAAAAGCATAAAATTATTTTTACAATATTTCAATGCAGGATTTTACATTTTTCAATAATGATTTATGTACTTAACATATTGTTTCGTAATACTTAATTTGAAAAGAACAATTTTTCATTTATGCGTCAAGTGCAAGACATCGTAAACAACTATACGCTTGAGAAATATAGTTGCGTTTATGCCCTAAGTCTTTTCAATTATGAACACCGGCATCGCTATTGTTTAGAGGTATTTAATATAAACTCAAGAAAATATTAATTTTATTTATTTCAAATTTATATATTCAATACACTATTACTATATTCCATTTGTTGAAATTTAATACAAGTATTTCATAACCGACAAAAATTATCAATAGTTATATTATAATTCATTTTTACTTTCTCTTACCCTATATATGAAATATATAGAGAGAGAAAGTATTGCGATCATGTCAAAAATTCGATGTCGAGATTTTGATGGATATACATGTTTTGAGGTCCCCTGAGTCCAAAAAAGTGGGTCCCGCAAATTGGTCTGTGTGTGTGTATGTATGTGTGTGTGTGTGTGTGTGTGTGTGTCTGTATGTGTGGACAGATTTTTAGCATGAAGGAATTGAGCTACCGGATTGAAATTTTATATTTAACTTAGGTACCTTTGAAGAATCTCAAAATAAGCTTTTGAACAAAATCGGCCAAAAAGTACTAGTACTTTACTGATGTACTTTTTCAGTTTTTTTCGATTTTCTCAAAATTCCCTCCAAGGATTTTTTTTAAAATTCATAAATGAACTATTTTTTAGATGCTCTTTAAAATGTATATTCACATTTTGCCGTTGAAATCTTCTGAAGACCACTTTACTCTTGTTCTTCATAGGAAAGATAGAAATGGTTGCCATGGTAACGGAATTTAAATCTTTTTCTTTTTTTTTTTTTAAATATTATAATTCTAAATCTTTTTCTTTTTATTAGATTAAAAATCAATTATTATTTAAATTCCCATTTTTTTTTAAATTTATTTGTGCCCCCGGGTTTGGCGTAGTAGGTAGCGCGCCTACCTCCTATACTAAACGTCGCGGGTTCGGACCCAGGCAGTCCGATGATTTTATTTAAGCCATTTGGATACCAGATGACTTAAATAGAAATGCCTGACCCTACAATAGATATATTCTCTACAACGGTTATCGTCAAAGTCTTATATGGCCTAAGTTGCCGAAAAGACTGTGTGAATGTGTGTGTGAATGGGAGTGTGAATGAGAAAAAAGTGTGAATGTTTTTTGTGTTAAAAAAAAAAAAAAAAAAAAAAATTTATTTGTGTCTTTAATTGTTTCAAAGAAAACATATATGTCTCTCTCTCACTTGCAAACATTATCGTCTCTCTCTACTCTTTTTAAATTCCCTTTCCACCTTATCTTCGCATAGAAACAATGTTAATTTCCTATAGGGATTTGTATGTTAATTTCGATTCAAAAGGGGGTCCCCTTTAGAACTTTTTAGGCATTTAAAATTTTTTTTTTCCAATTCTTATGAAATTTTGTATTTATTTACGATTCTATATTGTGTATAAAATGTCCAAATATGAGATTAAAATTTTGAAAAATAACCATAGTTTATTTGAAGCAGTCAACATTTAAAATGCAAGTTTGAAACTAAGGTGCTATCGGAAACTAAATATATCTCGACACAAAAAATCTGGTGTGACCAGCACAGTGCCCAACTTTCTCTTACCGAAGGGTAAGAGAAAGTTGTGTGCTATGCGCCAGTCACACCAGATTTTTTACTTTCTTTTAGCCTAATTCTATAATGTTTTCTATCTTTTTCTATGAACTATATATATATATATATTTTCCAATTAACAATAAATTAATATCGTTTAATTGAGTTTTAACCAGCGTGATTTTAACAACCAATAAAAAGTTATTTACCAAATAATATTATATATATTTTTCCCCTTAAATAAACAAAAATAATTTTTTTTTTTTTGAAAAATGAGAAAATTTTCTCTGAATTCGTAGACGTCAAAATTTAATTTTTTGATATTATTCCTGATAATGAAAATGAAGATGAGGATGAGGATCAGTGCGATTTCGAAAAGACAACAAAATAAATAATATTAGGTTAGGTTAGGTTGAAGTGGCCGTAATATTAAGTCTATTTCATTATTCAGTGGCGGTCCCAGGATTTTGTCAAGGGGGGGCCCAAATTTTTTTTTTTTTTTTTGTTATTCATTTAAGCTCTTTTTCGGCAGCGAAGGCTATTTAGACCTATTCTATATATTTATTTCACCTGGATTGGGTGCCAATGGCCTAAAATTTATGATGTAGGGAAGGTGAAGAATAGGATGGCGCAAAAAACCGACTAATTTTTTTTTTCAATCTCGTATGACAATATTTTAGTATATCATGTTTTAAGAGACCTCTCCAAAGATGAGCTCAAAAAAATTTTTTAAGAGTCGATCGAATTCGTCAAAAATACATTTTTTTCTTTTTTTAATTTTTTTCTCGTTATGGTCGAATTTTATAGTCGAAAAAAAATAAGTTTCTCAAATTTTCAACTTAAAATATTAATTTTTAAAGGTCCCTCAAATTTTTTTTTAGTTTGTCTGCATTTCTTTCGATGTTTTCAAGCGACTTTAAATATTCATATTAAAGATTTAATAAATTCTTATTTTCTTTTAATTAGTAAGATATTTGAGAAAATATAATCAATCGTACCTTAATTTGCAAATTAGCAAGTTATTAAAAAATTATATTTTCAGCCTTTTAATCTTGGCCAGTGCTGTCGTTTCGGGCCCATATGCCACAAAATAAAAATACAGCCCATGCACCTACGGCAATTCTCATATACATCTAATGGTATATGCAAATTTTATCATTTATTTTTGTACTAGCTGCGGTAGGGTTGCCTTCGGCAACCCTACCCCGCTAGGCCCTGGCGGCGGCGTCTCGGGATATGACTAAGAGTTGTCCAGATAAATGTATTTTAATTAATTATGAAAAAGAGTTTTTATTTTTTATTTTAAATATTTGATTAATATATTTTTCAATTATTTACACCCTAAGGAAGCGTAATTTTAAATTTTATTAAAAACGAATGAAAAATAAATTTCAGGGGGGTCAGGGGGGTGATTGAACTTTCTGATGTCTAAAATACCATTTTTCAATTATTTACACCCTAAGAAAGCGTCATTTTAAATTTTATTAAAATCGAATGAAAAATAAATTTCAGGGGGGGTCAGGGGGGTGATTGAACTTTCTGATGTCTAAAATACCATTTTTCAATTATTTACACCCTAAGAAAGCGTCATTTTAAATTTTATTAAAATCGAATAAAAAATAAATTTTAGGGGGTGTCAGGGGGGTGATTGAACTTTCTGGGGTCTAAAATACCATTTTTCAATTATTTACACCCTAAGAAAGCGTCATTTTAAATTTTATTAAAATCGAATAAAAAATAAATTTTAGGGGGTGTCAGGGGGGTGATTGAACTTTCTGGGGTCTAAAATACCATTTTTCAATTATTTACACCCTAAGAAAGCGTCATTTTAAATTTTATTAAAATCGAATGAAAAATAAAAAAAATAAAATTTTAGGGGGGGGGGCGCAGAGCGGAAAAATCTTTTCAAATGTCGAATTGTTAGGGGGAGGAAGAGTTTTTATTTTTCATTTTAAAGATTTGATAAATATATTTTTCATAAAGCGAGTTAGATCCTGTTTTCCAATGCTTTGCTATGGGGTAATTGATAACCCCCAAAAAGGGGGGTTCCCTACCCCTAATTCGATATAATGATAGCCTAAAACCACCCCCGGAAAATTCCCTACCCATTAAAAAAAACTCCATGAAAATCGGTCCAGTAGTTTCGGAGTCTATGCGTTACAAACAGACAGACAGACAGACAGACAGACAGACAGAGATTGTCTTTTATATAATAGTATAGATATAGATGAACCAAAATGCATCTATCTAAGAAATATTAACAGTTTATCGTCCTGAACATGGGATCGTTGTGAATCCGAAACGTCGACGATAATTAAATAAAGTTTTTTAATCTCTTGCTGGCTGTCTACATCTATCTAATCCCAATAATTATACTTTCAGTATGTTTTTTTGTTCATCTCGTGGTGTATTTTTGTCGATTATCTTACTAATTAAAAGAAAAAATTTATTAAATATTTAATATGAATTAAATAAAAATAAATTTTGAGCGACCTTTAAAAATTAACCCTTTGCACTCGTATGTCGCCATATAGGCGACATCCTAATTTTTTTGTAGTTAAATTAAAGCCAAATAATATCATAATATTCATTAAAAACTGTCTGGGATCCGAACCCGCGACTCTTGGAATTCAAGGCTAGCACCCTAGGGGGTATGGAAAATTTTTTGAAAATTAGGCATAGAAATTTGCGTTTTTAGCTATCCTGAGACGTGAAAAATTTATAATTTTTTTGTTTAGTTTTAAAATATTAACTAAAACTTTTGAATTTTTGTTGTCCAATGGGGGGGGGGGGGCCGGGCCCCTCTGGGCCCCCCCCTGGGACCGCTAGTGTCATTATTATAACTTTGATTTACTGTTGCCATGTTCACTTCCATTCAGAAATTAATTGATGAGAAAATTTTGTTATCACTTTGTATTTAATTTTAAAATATTAATACTATTTAAAATTGATGAATGTGATTTTGATAAAAAGTTTCTATGCTACTAGTATTAAATATAAAGAGACTTTGAAGCATTTTTGCAAATATAATTGGACTTAGAGAATTTTTCAATCATGGGTCAAGGGACTTTGAAGCATTTTTTACAAATATATATCGCACATAGAGAATTTTGTAAAAATAATTTTTTATAAAATTTTTTGATTCTGGGATGAAGGACATCTATTCTCGGAGACTCAGCTGAGCCGCAGTTACTTCATCTACACAGGTGGTCGGTGATTTGATTGAAATTAATAAAATTCTTAGATAGATTTTTTTAATTTTTTATTTTAATGTTCTTTAATGGTCGACTGAATTGCAATTCTCAGTTTCGAAGCTTGTTCATCGTCAGGACCTTAAAAATGATAATTTTTTTACATTTTTAGATATATTCAACCTTATCAAGATAAATGTGTTATTTGTCAAATATTTAAAATTCATTTACAAATTCATCAATATAAATATCAATTTTTTTACATCCTTTTATAATTACCTTTATAGACATTAACAGAATCCTCAATTCTCTATATGGAATACATATAATTTTTTTAAAATTCCAAGTTGGTTGGCTTATATCTATTTTTGACATTAAATTATAATCGAGCTGTAATACAATTTCTCTATTAATAAACAAGATTTTTATGATTTTCATTTGTTTTCTTACCATTAATTATTAGATGTACGTATATATTTTTTTCTTTTTAATAAAATTTTTTTTTTAACAAATTTTATTGTCATTAGACATTCAACGAATTTTATTTTAGAATTAAATCATTTCCTTTTCCTTTCGACCAACCTGTCACTATCACCTCTTGCGGTAACTTTACAAACTATTTTATGTTAGCGGGCTTATTTCAAATTTCAAAACATTATTTTCACTTATTGGCCCATTCTAACTATTACACTAATTCATTTCAATCTTTACAAACATTTTTACAAACCATTATTTAACTTATTAACCAAATACATACATATATATATATTAACTTAACTCTATTACAATATTTATTTTTCAAACATTTTTTTATTATACAGTTGTATATAACTTCTGTTCTCCCCCCCCCCTCACATCGACACGCTTGTCATCATCCCTGCTGCTTTGCTCTTTAACCACCGGATTAACCCAAAGTTTATTAAATCTCAATTATACGCTTCGATACGTTTCAAGCCCTTTAAGATGAACTTCCTGAGTTCCAAAAAAAAAAAAAACAAAGCATCTCTAATTACTCAAACAATGATATTTTAATCTTATTCCAGATAAGAACTAACAATAAGCTCGGGATTGGTGACCCCGAGCAATCAGCGTGTGGAACGCCCCCCGGTTGCCATCGGTACAATGTATTTGAAAATTTATATAATAAATAAATAACCCCTAAATGGCCTCTGTAGCCGAAAAGGGTTTTAAAAAAAAAAAAAAAAAAAAACTAACAATAAAAAGAAGTATCTATTTTATCTACACACGTAACTGCAAATTTGACAAGCATACACGTCCAATCTTTTTGTACAAGCATTTTAATTGTGCAAGCCGCTTGATGCTCGATTGAATTTTAATTATGCACAAGCATATTTGCGCAAGCAAAACTCTTCGCCACGTTTTGACATTTGATATTTATTTAATCTATTTTTAAAATTTCAATTTAAATATTAATATTTATTGTGTCCCTATTTAAAGCAAGTGAGTATTTCTTGTTATCTCCGAATAGAATAACCTTTCAAGTTTGACATTTTTAGGTTAATTTTAGGCATAAGCTGTTTCTTGCACAAGCATGCCGTGTGGTGCCGAAGGGAGTTTACAAAAAAATTGCACATGCATGCTTGTCAAGTTAGCAGTTATGTGTGTAACCGCCTTAAGATGCCTATTTAATAAGGATTCCAATAGTCGGCGCCCCAGTTGAGCTTCGTCAAAAAAAAGGTCAAATGATTTCCATGGGAGGGCAGAAAAAATTTCGTTTTGCTAGGGAAAATTAAAAAAAAAAAAAAAAAAGTAATTTTGTATAAGAAATACATGTTTCTGTTTCGGTTACGGTTTCGGCCGAAACTATGATTGAGGCCGAAATACAAGTTTCGGTTTCGGCTGGAAATCTTGTTTCGGTACGACCCTAATTAGAAGTCAAGATGTCAAATTTATAAACATAGACGAATTATTTCTTTCTTATTAAGTACAAGCAGTAGAGCAAGGTATTTCGAATAGACAAGGTAGGTCCATTCTGTTCGGGAGAATTCGTTTGTTTTCGGCTCTGATGCCCGTGGAGTCTCCTTGCTATTGCTTACTAATGGGGCCCAATGGGACTATATACAATTCTTCATATTAAATCAAATATTTTTCAATTTACATTTAAATATCACTTATTTGATGTTAATTAAAGATGAATTAGATAAAATGAATGCATAAAATATAGAAATATGCAGGGGTTTATGTAAAAAAAAATCGTTTAACCACAAAATAGCGCTCGATCAGAATTATTTTAATTTTAACTTTTAATCTATATAAGGCTATTAAAAAAAAAATAGTAATAGGGAGAAAAATATAAGATAATTAATTTTCGATTCTTAATTAAATAATCAAAGGATTATATTTTTTTTCTATTTAGTTTCTCCTAAAAACGTAAAAAAAAATATATATATAGGGGTCTATATGTTTAGAAAAGGAAGGTTAGACTGAGTTAAAAAAAAAGAGAATTTTATAAATTTAAATAAATTCCTGCCCTTTGTTCAGAAAAAAGCAAAATATTCCACTTTTCGGACATTTTACAACTTAAAATTAATTTTCTTATGTTTGTTTCCTTTTAAGAGACCTAATTTAATAAAAGTTTAATTTAATAAATGCCTATTAAATCCAATTAAATAAAAAAAGTCAAAGTCAAAATACTTACGAATGAAATGACAGTTCGAGGTTATGTCACATCTTACATATTTCCTTTTTTTTCTTCTTATTACATAATAATTGCGCTAAAATCTCATTGGTATATTGTACAAATAATTAGTCGATAACACAAATAAGGGTGCAAAACTCTATATATGCAAAGTAAATTAAATAAATTCCAAGAAATGAATCGCACACAAATAAACGCATTGCTTTTCTATGGGCGAGTGGTGGGAGGGAGCCGCCATCCAATCAGAATCGGGTACACCAAAAACTTCGGAAATGGGACTATGGACCTACTTTGTCTATTCGAAATACCTTGCAGTAGAGTATCCAGATGGGGGCGAAGGGGGGCACTCGCCCCCCCCCCCCGCCCAGACGCAAAAAGCTTTTGGCGCCCCTTGCGCATCCGGCTTTCCGACCTTTTCCCAAAATCTTCTGCTTTTTTTTTTGAAATTTCATAATAAATTCATTTTATATCACTTGAATATAAAATTCCAACCTCATAGCTCTTTTCGTTCTTGAAATATTTTGTACACAGACAGACAGAGGCAAAACTTTCTCTTTAAATATTAACAGACTGTCTATATATATATATAATAGTTAAAAGAAAAATAATTTCTGTTCACTTGAACCCAAGAGTAAAGAGCAATTAGAATCGTAATAAAGATAATTAATGATATTAATTGTTATCCCTCCCTTATAGCAGTAAAGTTTTGCGCACAGTTTCTGTATTAATTAACCTATTAGGGGTTTGCTTGCTGTGTGTTGCTGCTTGCTGTTCACCTGGAATGTCGTAAAAACTTATCGGCCCTCCTCCCTTCTAAAATAAAACTTGGTTCGTTCGTTCGTTCAATCCCCCCCCCTTTCCTTTTGTGCTTGTTTTCGTCGTTGTAACGGGGGATGGCGTTATGGCAATGCTAATGCTTCAGAGGGGTTCTTCCTCTTAATACCCACCCAGGGCTTTTTATGTTGCCATCTTAAGTCACCCTGAATAAACTCATGTCCCTTTGGCTTAATTCATTCACGCCCTCCTACTTAACTTGTCCTTTTCTTTAAGTATTTTGAATTTAATTTTTATTTATTTTTTTTTTTTTCTTTCGGGATGCATATAGCTACCACTCTAATATTTTAGTACATAAATATATATATATATATCGGGGTTTTTTGAGCTATTCCTGGGGATACTAGGGATGGAAAAGGCGCTCGAAAAGTCAATTTTCGATTTTGAATTCGACTTGATATTTTTCGATTAATCAATTCTGAAAGTCGACTTTTTAAGGTGCCCGGTCTCGGGGTGCTAATTTTGGGACTTTCCAGCGGCCACAAATTAGAAGCTATCGACCTCAAATTTCTTTTTAAATTAAAGCTATTTAAAATATCTCCAACTTATAGAAGCCCTTTTTTTGATTTTCGAAAAAATAATTTTTTTTTTAGATTAATCGCATTAAAGAAAAGATATTTTTAAAAAATTCCCTCTATAAGTTGTAGATAATTAAATTAGTAATCATTGTGTTAAAAAATAATTAATTTTTTACCCTTAATTAATTAGCTGGAATCTTTCAAATGAAATAGAATAAATCCCTTGTATTCCTATGGGAAAAACTAACGGCTTTTCGAGACGCGTACCTTAAAAACTCTCTAACTTGTGCTTAGGAGATTACTCAGTAAATATTAAGGTGCGCGTCTCGAAAAGTCGTTAGAAAGCTTTTTGACTACCGAGTTCCTCTAGGCGGCAAGAGATGGCGTTAGTTTTCCCCCATAGGAATATAAGGGACAAATTGCATTTAATTCTAGACTTTCCAGCTAATTAATTAAAGGCAAAAAATTAATTATTATTTAACACAATGATTACTAATTTAATTATCTACAACTTATAGAGCTCCTTTTTTTAAATATCTTTTATTTAATGCGATTAATCTAATAAAAATTTTTTTTTTTTTTTTCGAAAATCAAAAAAAGGGCTTCTATTATTTGTAGATAATTTAAATAGCTTTAATTTAAAAAAAAATTTGAGGTCGGCAGCTGGAATCTCCCAAAATTAGCACCCCGAGACGCGCGCACCTTAAATATATTTATTTATTTACAAATAAAATATTTCTTTTAGTTCTCTGAGAGTTTGAAAAATAAATAAATTTTATAAATTTATAAACTTTTTTAATTTGTCTACTTACCTTTCAAAAGGACATAAATGGCCTGGCCTGTTACTTGTATTTATTTATCAAAATTAAAGTGACTTCTTCAAACCAATGTGTTTTTACATCTAAAATTTCTAATGAATATTATTGAATCGTTTATTTCAGAAACCACCTAAGCGACAAAATTTCAAATCATGTGTTTTTTGTGCTACTGTACAATTTAAAGGTAAATACATCTTTTAGATTATCCCAATAGCATGTTTTTGATTTGATAAAAAAATATTTGAAGTAGACTAGACCTATACTTAAGATGCAAAACAGTTTTTTTTAGTTCTCCGAAAGTTGAAAAAAGCGCACTTAGGTGGTTTCTGAAATAAACGATTCAATTGAAAGGATTAAATAGATTATAAAATTACATATGTCAAAAAAAAAAAATAATAAAATAAAAAAAAAATAAAAATAACAGGCGAACTAACCTTGTCATTTTTTCTTGGCTTGTTTTAACAACGTTGATCCTTAAATAAATAAAAATAACTAATATCTATTATTATTTGAAATTCCTATTGGGATCCCCGTTTATTTACCCGAGGTTTAAGCCTTAAATTAAACTTAATTTAAATTGAAATTTTACTATATTTTAAACTTTTATTTAAGAGAACGTAGAAAGATTAAATTCTTATGAAATCCTCCCCCCCCCCTCATTAACAAGTAGTAGTAGTAGTAGTAGTAGTAATTTTCTTGACGTCTCTCATAAACAAATAAAAACAAGTGAAATTAGTTTCCATTTGTATGACATGTATGAAATTATAAATCATACACAATACGCGCCCTTGCGGTCAACTGGTCAACTATTTTGACATTTACGCTGAGCCATTATGAGCCATTATAACATAACCTCACTTCCTCACTTGGTCAGATAAATATCTATAATAATTAATAATATCGCTTATTACGTATTGAAAATTAAAGGAATCGAAATTAAATCAATGCATTTTTATGCTTAACTGTCTTCCATGATAATATAGACACCGAATTACTTGCCAGCTACGTTTTGTATTTTATAATTAAAGATCGTATGGAACCGCCTATAATTTAAAGACCCAGTAAATTTAAGAGTATACGTATCACTACACTAGGATTTCCAATTCTTTTATTATTAATTTAATTTTATTGGTTGAGAAATAAATGCGTGACAAAAAAAAAAAGGACACGTCTTGTGCAAAGTGGACATGAGCGAAGGGAGCGAGCGAGTGAGCATATTGTGTCCGACGGTCGGTCTTAAAGGGAGGACGGGGAGGAGGTTTAATAACACGAACTGCTGCAATGGTCTCATAAGCCAGGGCAGCTAATCCAATAACACCGATCGATGTCAGAGTTCCCTCTTTGCTAGTTATTAATTTTTTTTTTTTTTTTTTTTAATAATATATGCTATCCTTGTTATTGCAAGTCGTAATATTTATTTTAATATTGACACCCCCTCCCCCTCCCCCGGCTCCTTTCCCGAATTATATTTTCAAGAAACACTAATTAAATAATTTCCATAAGAAACATGGATATACATTTATGTATGACTAGCCGCGCCGCCCGCCTTCGGCGGGCTTCGCGTCTAGAGGCAGGGGCTACGCCCCCCTGGACCCCCACCAGCTGGCTCGGGCCCGCCTGCGGCGGACCCTCGCCTTTCTTAATTATGAAATTAAAATTATTATTACTAACAACTAAGTATTCCTGCAATGGAAACAAACCTCAAACTTTACAGGTTCAATGTTGGCTCAAACCAAACCAAATATTGGTGTTCCATGGTTCACTTCTCTTCCATACTTGCCAAGATCTATAATAACTGCAGTTAACCGCATCAGAATAAACCATACAAGAGCTCCACTACATCTAGCAAGATTCAACATTATTCAATCTCCTATCTGCACCTGTGCAAACATACCAGCATCTCCTACCCATCTTATAATAGAATGTCCGAATTACAATAGCCAACGACTACAGCTCAAGATAATTCCACATTTCAGGGATCCAACATCATTCAACAGATTCCTAAAGAAACCAGACGCCGAATCACTCCTTCAATTAGACAGCTACATTAAAGCCTCAAAAATAGCCATATAATAGCCCACTCATTCTTGATACATATTTTTATCTTTAGAATCATTTTTTTTTTTTTTTTTTTATATATATCTATTTTGTTTATACCATATTTGTGACTATTATGTTCTTTTAGGATGTTCTTCTTAAATACTTTTCTTATATAATGTTCTTGATAGTTATTGTGTTTGTACAGTGTTATATAATCGTTTTTATATAATGTTTTTTCTAGACTATAATTTTTATAGGTACTGTTTTTTTTTTTTTTTTTTTTTTTTGTAAACTATATATTTTTGTAATAGGTTTTTATTGTACTTATATTGTTGTATTATTGTATTTAATTTTTTTTTTCTTTTTGTTATACAAATTTTGTAACGACTTTTAGCCCAATGGCGGTAAGCCAAAGGGGCAGAATAAAAAAAAAAAAAAAAAAAAAAAAAAACTAAGTATTCCAGTCCAGTGCCTGCTTGAGAATTTGTTTACATTCATGGAATACACAAATGAAAAGAATACAAAAATATTTCTCTGTACATTTCCTATGGGAGAAATCGTAACTTTAAGAATTAATAACTCGAAAAGTTATAGGAATTTCGGGACCCGAGTATTTTTCCGGGACTCTCCATATCCTCCTCTATAAGAGTCCAAAATTTCATTTCAAAATTCCAACGGGAAGTTGGTCAAACAGAGCGTGACAGACGGACAGACAGACAGACGGACACACCGCTATTATATATATAGATATTTCTAATATTCACAAAGTAAATTTTGTATGTATGTATTTTGTACCAAGTGAATTTACATTATTTCATTAAAACAATCTGATTGGACTGATCTGTGTTTGTCACACCGAATTTATTTAGTTTCCTCCAATCTTTCTATATAT
The DNA here is from genome assembly GCA_023213315.1 of Euborellia annulipes. Taxonomy (NCBI): domain Eukaryota; kingdom Metazoa; phylum Arthropoda; class Insecta; order Dermaptera; family Anisolabididae; genus Euborellia; species Euborellia annulipes. The sequence goes on along the minus strand of JAKCPI010003863.1, from coordinate 3,041 downwards.
ATAATTCGCTAATGTCCGTCTGTCACGCTCTATTTGGGCAACTTCCCGTTGGAATTTTGAAACGAAATTTTATATGCATAAAGAGGATCTTCTCGGGATAACAGGAAAATTATTTTCATTCCGAAATTCCTATAACTTTTTGAGTTATTATTTCTTAAAGTTACGATTTCTTCCATAGGAAATGTATAGAGAAATATTTATATTCTTTTCATTTGGGTATTCCATGAATGTAAACAAATCCTCAAGGAGGCACTGAATTCGAATGAAATAATAATAATAATTTTCTTTTTGCTCTCGGGGCTTGGAGTAGAGGTTAGCGTGCTAACCTCGTATACCAAACGTCGCGGGTTCGGACCCCAGGCAGTCCGATGATTTTAAGCCAATTGGATACCAAATGGCTTAAATAAGAATGCCTGGACCCCTAATATGTATATTAATCTCTATAACGGATATCGTAAATGTCTTATATGGCCTGAGTTGCCGAAAAGACTGTGTGAATGTGAATGAGAAAAAAAAGTGTGAATGTTTAAAAAAAAAAAATAATAATTTTCTTTTCATAATTAAGAAGAAAAGGCGAGGATCCGCCACTGGCGGGCCCGAGCCAGCTGGCGGGGGGTCCAGGGGGGTTGCGAAAACCACTTTTTGGATTCAGGGGACCTCAAAACGTGTATATCCATCAAAATTTCGACTTCAAACCAATATTTTCTCTCTCTATATATTAACATATATAAAAGTAAGAGAAAGTATTAAACACAAAGTTTTTTCGTTATTAATTGTCTGAAAAATTGCAGTATAAGATTGGGAAAAATCGAGAAATCGCCTTGCCTTCCTCTAACCTTCATCATTACCCTTATTCAATGTGTTATAGCTGTGGAGATTGAATCAGGAAACCGAAGGAACTTTGCAGCCAGGATTTCTATGTTCAGAATCCAAGACCCCAAGCAAGTAAATGATAATTTATATACATACCAGGTATAATAATTAAAAAAAGAAATTGTATAGTAAACCTCAAAATACCTAAGATCGTGTATTGTTGACAATTACTTGCCCTGGTGAAGGTCGTGACAGTCGACCGAAACGTCAGCAAGTAAAAATTAAATAAAAGATTTTTTTATTTAATCTCCTGGCTGCAAAGTTCCTTCGGTTTCCTGATTAAATCTTAACTATTAACAAAAAGCTCTAGAATTTTTATTTTTTATTTCCTGACACCAGCCTTATTACATAGGCGTAAATACAATCTCCTTTGGCGAGATTTTGCCTACCCATCAGGCGCTCCTGATCGGTGGCGCCTCACGTGGCGGATTGACTAACTATTCCCTTGACTAAATATTTGAACCCTGTTATTCAATGGTGTGTCAAAGACCAAATATCGAGTTTTGAGAAAATCAACATTAAAGTTTTTCTGATTTAAATTGTTTTTATTAGATTATATATCATTTTTTTTTGTCAATTGTGCAAGTAAATACTGTAATTATGGCAGATATTCATAAATTATCTCTAAAAATATGACTAATTTAGAGAAAAAAATTAAAATATAAAAAATTATTCTCGGAGACTCAGCTGAGCCGCAGTTACTTCATCTACACAGGTGGTCGGTGATTTGATTGAAATTAATAAAATTCTTAGATAGATTTTTTTAATTTTTTATTTTAATGTTCTTTAATGGTCGACTGAATTGCAATTCTCAGTTTCGAAGCTTGTTCATCGTCAGGACCTTAAAAATGATAATTTTTTTACATTTTTAGATATATTCAACCTTATCAAGATAAATGTGTTATTTGTCAAATATTTAAAATTCATTTACAAATTCATCAATATAAATATCAATTTTTTTACATCCTTTTTATAATTACCTTTATAGACATTAACAGAATCCTCAATTCTCTATATGGAATACATATAATTTTTTTAAAATTCCAAGTTGGTTGGCTTATATCTATTTTTGACATTAAATTATAATCGAGCTGTAATACAATTTCTCTATTAATAAACAAGATTTTTATGATTTTCATTTGTTTTCTTACCATTAATTATTAGATGTACGTATATATTTTTTTCTTTTTAATAAAATTTTTTTTTAACAAATTTTATTGTCATTAGACATTCAACGAATTTTATTTTAGAATTAAATCATTTCCTTTTCCTTTCGACCAACCTGTCACTATCACCTCTTGCGGTAACTTTACAAACTATTTTATGTTAGCGGGCTTATTTCAAATTTCAAAACATTATTTTCACTTATTGGCCCATTCTAACTATTACACTAATTCATTTCAATCTTTACAAACATTTTACAAACCATTATTTAACTTATTAACCAAATACATACATATATATATATATTAACTTAACTCTATTACAATATTTATTTTTCAAACATTTTTTTATTATACAGTTATATACAACTGTATAATAAAAAAAATGTTTGAAAAATAAATATTGTAATAGAGTTAAGTTAATATATATATATGTATGTATTTGGTTAATAAGTTAAATAATGGTTTGTAAAAATGTTTGTAAAGATTGAAATGAATTAGTGTAATAGTTAGAATGGGCCAATAAGTGAAAATAATGTTTTGAAATTTGAAATAAGCCCGCTAACATAAAATAGTTTGTAAAGTTACCGCAAGAGGTGATAGTGACAGGTTGGTCGAAAGGAAAAGGAAATGATTTAATTCTAAAATAAAATTCGTTGAATGTCTAATGACAATAAAATTTGTTAAAAAAAAATTTTATTAAAAAGAAAAATATATACGTACATCTAATAATTAATGGTAAGAAAACAAATGAAAATCATAAAAATCTTGTTTATTAATAGAGAAATTGTATTACAGCTCGATTATAATTTAATGTCAAAAATAGATTAGCCCAAGAGCCAGCGACGGCCAGACCTTCGTTATTTTATAAAAGCTGAAAGTTTTTCTATATATGTGCCCAATACAGGTAAGAATAATCCCCAACTATGAAACTTGGGTCGTGGTGGTTTTGGCAGATAACAGGAAGTAACGGTGTAGAAATTTGTATCTGAAATTCGTTATAGT